>QEOT01004547.1:214013-225737 GCA_003123785.1 Pterocarya stenoptera
TTTTTTTTGCTAGACATAAGCGATGTATTGAGTATGCCAATAAAGAAATTTGTAAACAAACTATTTATGACTTACATCTAACCCTTTTCTCTCAAACTTTCTCTCTAGAAAAAAAGCATATGGCAATCCTCTCAAGTCTCAACAGATCCACCCTCCCCTCAGCTCATTATCTTCTCCATCTAGAACAATGTTTTCCGTTTTAGTTTTAGTTTTAGTTTTAGTTTTTTCTTTTTCTTTTCCTCTCCTCTATTAAAAATATCTAATCTATCACCTTTCAGCCACCCGAATGTTGCACATGCTAGACCACCATAATTACGAGCCATTGATCTTCAAAGTTTATGATGAAAGTGTTGCAAAGTTTGTATTTGCAACCAATTCAGCCTGTTGGTTGCAATAAACTGGTCGTAAAAGCCTATATTTCTTGTAGTGAACTTGTGCATGGACATCATGTGCAACACAAGTGGAATCCCAACCTTTGGATCTTTCTATATGGGTCATCATACCCCGCCTTGTTGTAATGTGTGTGCCTCCGATGAGTCGTTGTCGATCTGGATCGTTCGATCTTGTCTTGTTTGTTTTCATAACTCATCTCATCTGGTCATTATAACTTTTTCAAATTTTTATATAAAATAAAATAAACATTTCAATTTTTTTCAAATCACAAAACAAAAATATTATTAAAAAAATATATTTTAATAATATTTTATTCAACTTTTAACTTTAATATCAATTCATTTCATCTCATCTATAAAAACAAACTATGCTTGATTCTAAATACTTAGTTATGTTTCAACTTTCTATAACTGAGGACCTAGGGAAAAAAGTATGGAGATCTCTTTCAATAACTTCAAAATAGTTTATGCAATGTCTTCTTCTTGGATGTGGATAACAATTGCATCGGACAAATCTACCACCAGTTCCATTACAAAACTGCTCCTTTAGCGGTTGCTTGGAGCCAAGGATCATGGACCCGGGTCCAAATTATTGGATCCATTGCTCTTTTATTTGTTATTTGTTCAAGAGATTTGTTACACATCTACCTACTGTTCACGTATCCTCCGCACTCCAGCCTACGTGGCTTTTTTTTTTAATTATTATTTTTTTAACGGAAAAGAAAACGTGAGGTTTTTGAAACGGTCTGTTCATTTCATCCCCTCCACCATGTTCTTCTTCACTTCTTCAGAAATCTTAAAGAAAAAATACTGAAAAACTCAGGCAACTACCAATGAAGGCAAATCAGTGGAAGAAAAATGGGTAGATGAATTGAATTTGGATTAGATTCAGCCAGATTGGGATGTGCAGATTTAAACATGAAAATTTTGAAAATCTTCTCTCTCTCTCTCTCTTTCTCTCTCACCTCCGTCTTCTTCTTCTTCTTCTNTCAGTGGAAGAAAAATGGGTAGATGAATTGAATTTGGATTAGATTCAGCCAGATTGGGATGTGCAGATTTAAACATGAAAATTTTGAAAATCTTCTCTCTCTCTCTTTCTCTCTCACCTCCGTCTTCTTCTTCTTCTTCTCTCTCTCTCTCTCTCTCTCCCCTTCTTCGCCTCCTACGCTGACAGCCTATGGGATTTCTGAAAATTGTTTCTCTCTCTCTCTCTCTCTCTCCCCTTCTTCGCCTCCTACGCTGACAGCCTATGAGATTTCTGAAAATTGTTTCTCTCTCTCTCTCTCTCTCTCTCTCTCTCTCTCCTCTCTGTTAGTCGTAGCCGCAACTCATGGCCTACTCCGCCATTGCCGATGTCGTCGCACGAACCTACGATAACTCTTCTCTTCCATCTCTTTCTCTCTGTTTCTTTGTTCGTCACTCTGTCACACTCCCTTTTTCTCTTCTCTTTGTTTCATCCATGCCTAATAGTCCAAATCACTCCCATAAGCAGATCGTCCACCGTGCTTGATGGAGTTGATTGAGCTTTCTCAGAGGCTCCACAGCGATAGGAAGACCGAAGGTGGGGGGGCTGCGTAGAGAAGGGAGAGTAAGTGTGGATCGCTTTAGGTTTCTTCGCAGAGAGGGAGAGTGAGGTCGGGCTTCGTCTAGGTGAGGGAGAACAGATTGTGAGCAGAGAGGGAGAGTGAGGAAGTGTCGTGAGGGAGAAGGAGGGATTGTGAGCTTTCTCTTACTCAGGGTAGGGGTACGTCGTGAGAGAGAAATAGGGATTGTGAGCAGAGAGGGAGAATGAGGGTAGGGGTGGACGACGAACCGTGACGTGGGTGACGAACCGGGTTCACCACGTCAGGAGTGTGCCGTGCGATAGACAAACCGGGGGTTGAGTAGATTTTTTCTTTGTTCAAATTGTTATGGAGTCCAATTTTTGTACTGGGGTTTGTTCAGATCGCCACCCTCTTTACTTTTATCAATAAATTAAATTTTAAAATTTAATTTAAATTTTAACACAATATTAGTAAAATTGCATGT
Source organism: Pterocarya stenoptera (assembly GCA_003123785.1). Lineage (NCBI taxonomy): Eukaryota > Viridiplantae > Streptophyta > Magnoliopsida > Fagales > Juglandaceae > Pterocarya > Pterocarya stenoptera. Next base: position 216,434 of record QEOT01004547.1, read on the forward strand.
ATAAGTAATATTTTATTAAGAAAAATTGTCAAGCTAATATAATATTTTGTCTTGATTTATTAATTGAGTAATGTTATATATAGTTATAGATTATATATGCATCCTGCAATCCTTTTATAAAAGAATAAAATTTATTATTAAAAAAATTAAATTTTTGATGTACATCTTTTATTTATTTATTTAAAAAAGAGTAATGTTAATTTCGTGTATAAAAGAAAAAAAAGTCTAATTTGTTGTTGTTTACGCGGAAGTAGGAGAACGTAAAATAGAGTACAGAGAGAAAATGCCAAAAAAAAAAAAAGAAAAAGAAAAGGGAAGCTGACGACAAAGAAGCAGCCGGGGGATTCTTCCTAGAAAGAGCACTGGAGCACTCAACCTTTGACTTCCACACGCAAAAACTACTTTTGAGTTTTTCACACTTTCACGTACCTAACCTATTCAAACCACCGCAAATGCCCATTAAACCAATGAAGAAAAAAGGAAAAAAAAACGCTTTTTTTTAAGTTTTTAAAAAATCTCAGGCTTTGGTTTGACCAGTGATTCTCTTGCTTTTCTTTCTTTTTTTCGAAGACGACTTCTTCCTTTTCTTCGAGTTCGTTCTTGAAGGCTTTTGGTGGATGATCATAGGTTAGGGAGGGAGAGAGAGAGAGAGAGAGTGGGTTAGAATGATGAGCAACAAGAAGAAGATGGGGAACGGGGAGAAGATGGCGGTGGCGGCCGCCATACAATCGATTGGGCTGGGTTACGACCTGGCCGAGGATTTGAAGCTTAAGTACTGTAAGAGGAACTCGGCCGAACCCAGGCTGATCGTCATCGATGATGATCCCCGCGACTTGGTCGTTCCCCCCGGTAGACTCTCCATTCCAAATGTGCCCAAGTCCATCAAGTGTGATAAAGGCGAGCGTCTGAGGTTCGCTTCTGATGTTCTATCTTTTCAGCAGGTATATGGGGCTTATATTATCTACACAAGGTTATTATTGTCTTTTTCCTCCGGTTTCCAAAGATGGCTAGCGTTAAGTACGTCGATTTTCTGCACGCAGGAGGATCTATTTTTGTTTCAATTCTGTCCGAGTTTTGTGGGATCCATGGAATGACTTAGTTTGTCTTAGTCTATTTCTTTCTCTTAACCCTTTCAAATCACCCGCTCTGAATTGCCCTTTTTCTATTGTATGCTATCTGGTTTTAATATGAATTCACCAAATAGCTGACAATATTGGGAGTTATGTCACTCCGAGAGTTCCTGCAAACTTGTCTTTAAAAAGAAGTTTGATAGCTTCAAATTTTTTAGTTTAAATGCTATGAAAAAATTATTTGTGTTTTGAGAAGCATGTTCAGTGGTTATATTGCTCTTTAGTTTTTGTATTAAAGTACGCATCCTTTTCCCTTTCCTGGTTTTATTGTTAGAAGCACAGTTAGCTCTCTTCTCAATCATTAGGTCTTGTTCTGTTGTCCTTAGTTTCCAACTTTAACCTCTATATGCTTTAATAACATGTTTTATCCTTCTAGATGTCAGAGCAGTTTAACAAGGAATTCTCTCTTTCTGGTAAAATCCCCTCGGGCCACTTCAATACTGCATTTGAATTCACAGGAAGCTGGCAGAAAGATGCTGCCAACACTAAAAGCCTTGCTTTTGATGGTGTCTGCATCACACTCTACAACATTGAACTAGAAAAATCACAGGTGGTATTGCGTGATCATGTTAAACAAGCTGTACCATCATCATGGGATCCTGCTGCATTGGCAAGGTGAGTTCTATGGCTTTCAGCTTTGTTCTCATCTGTCTGTGGGCAGTGTATCTGCAAATATTAGTTTACAATTTACATATCCTGCCAAAAGAAAGAAGTTCACTACATTTTTTTAATGACAAGCAGTTCACAACTTATGTTGAAATTCACTTTTTGGAATTTCCTTTAATTGCTTGTTTTCTTGGGGAAGGGGGATTTTACACATTGAATTAGGTCTATTTACTTTCCATCTCTCCCATATTGTTTAATCTCATGGCCCTCCATAAATCACTCCATATTTCCTCCTCCATCCTATTGCTCGACACATTAACATTATCACCACTATAATAATAACAACAACATCAAATTTTTATGCAACAAAAACAACAATAACCATAATAATAATCAAAATTCCCACGTTGTGTGATAGTTTTTTTTTTTTCATTTTTATGCAAATTTGTTTATACGTAATGTTTCTTAGCAGTTCTTGATAACGGTTTTTTCTAATAAAGTGTATGATATAATCCTACTGTATTAAGTATAAAGAACGTATCAAACTTATGCTGTTTTTGGATAATTCCAGGTTTGTTGAGAAGTATGGCACACATGTTATAGTTGGAGTGAAAATCGGGGGCAAGGATTTAATATATGCAAAACAACAGTATTCATCACCTCTCCAACCTGCTGATGTACAGAAGAATCTGAAGGATATGGCAGACAAGATGTTTGCAGATGGGAATGGACAGCATGGAATGAATTCAGTTGGGAGGCAGAAGGTTAGAAGGATTTCTATCTGTGCACCACGAATTATGATCATAACTGAATTAACTGAAGGAGTTTTATCTTGTAGTGCAAAGCTATATTCATGTTCATAATTGGATGGTTGCAGTGTAGCTTTTTCACTTTTATTCTTTAACTCATTATGTATTTGAGGCTAAAATATTCTGCTATGCATCATGTCTTCTTTTAGAGCTAGAATCTGTGTTCCCTTTGTCCTTCCACTAGTCTGATGGATCCTTTGATGATGTCCTACTGCCCGAACACTTCATCCATCTTGTCATAACTCTGCCAGAAGTATCTCTTGTTGATAGCTTTATTAGAATTGAGAGTTAATTAAAGACCACCGAGGGTGTTGGCTTCGTGGTAAGAGGATTATTTCCAAGTGGTTTGGTGGTCGGGGGGTTGCGGGTTTGAGTCTCAATGGGCACAATGCTAAGGAGATCAGAGTCTTCCCCATTATCCACCGACTTAGTACCACTATGCCCCTGGTGGGGCTGAGGTTATTGTTGAGATTAAGTCCACTTTGAGGGAGTGCCTGCGATTTCTTCAAATTGACCTCACTTTTTGTACTTTCTGTGGACTCGTCTAGCCCCCTTCTAAGGGGCTCCCTAGCAGCTAGGAGGTTGCATAAGAGTGTAAGAGTATCAACCTGTGGTCTCCCCCACCTTACCCTTTCTGGCCTAAAAAAGAAGTGCTAACTAAAGTTTAGAAATATGATAGTGGATTTGATATCAAGTAAATTGTTGATTGATTGGAGCAAAGCTTTGAAAGAAAGGTTAATCACGACCTTTTCATAATGCATTTATGCTGTGTTGGAGAAAGCGGCAGAAAGTTCTAAGCACACTTTAGTGCAAATGCTGCCTAGAGCCTAGGTGCAAAGCACACATGGATTCTTGATTGAAGTAAAGTGCACATTTTTAAGAATAATGTATGATAAAAATATATTTATAAATACAATAAAAAAGTTTGAAATAGCAAGATGGTAACATATCTTAGCCTTTAAACTAATTGTAGTAGTTATTGACTTTTATGCTAACACTAGCAATGCATGCAATCCTAATGTATTTAATATTCTCATCATTAAGCTTAGGACCATCATAATTGTCATCAAGAGATTTGTAACCGGTATCTTCCTCATCTACTTGGTCTAAATTAGTGGTCTAGACAAGCAGTAATATTTTTTCAAAAGACTACAATTGCACTTTAAGTTCACTAGAAGTGTGCATTTGTAAATGCGTTCACTTTTGGTAATTGAAATACTTCTGCCTTGGTGTTTTGTGCTTTTCACATGCACTTTTACCACAACTCCAACTCCAACTCCAACTGTCCCAAAAGCAGAAGCTCTTCTGAAATGGACAAAAAAATGTCCATCAATAGTACTATCACACTACCATGCTCCTGATCAGACAATGAAAGTATTCCCAGGCTCTGCTGATGTAACTTTGCACACCGCACTCATGCTACTGATCAGACAATGATAGAATTTCCAAGGTCTCTGCTGATGTAACTTTTCCCATTGAGTTGCCATCAGTGGTGAGCTGCCACATTCTATTTCATGAATTTTAATCAGATTCCACACTGTGCGTGCTTCTGCAATCACTCTTGGTAAGGGACCTGGGGTGCATCATTACAAGGTTAAAGTTGTTTTTCTTTTAAAGGAGCCATCCTTGTGCAAATTCGTATTTAAATTAAATATAATTTGGTAAATCTTAGAACTTCATGATGGTGCTTAGAGGTTGAAACGATACTTTTTGTAAAAAGTTTGCCGCACTTGTTAAGCTCCATTTCCCCCTATTTATGTTTTCTTGTGGTTAAAAATTTTTAATCATGATTGAGGATGGATTTATTTTGCAATGTTTTGTTTAAATAATTTGGAAGAAATGGAAATTTTAAACTAAGGACATGTTATGCAGTTATCTTAACTTCTGTCATATTTTTCTTTCAGTTCATCAAGGAGAGTGGGATCCCCTTTATAGATGCAGTTCAATCTGGTTCTTACTACCATAATGAGGTAAACTTTCCGTACATAAATGCCTTTTTGAGTAGTGGTGGTCAAAAGACCCCATATGAGACAGTATGGGCTATGGCACTAAATATGGCATAATTTGTTTTCTGGTTTGCAATTGAACTCTTCTGGTTCCTTTTAATAGTTACTTCTATATTGTTAGCGTTCTGATGTTTTGGCTTCTTTTAATGGTGGATGTTTAGGTAAAATGTGGAATATTATACTGTTTTTTTCATTGTGATGCTCGGTTTATAAGAAAGAATAAGAGATGAGGCATAGGAAAGTGGCGCATTGGTTTCATCTAAGATGCTGATAACCAACAGTAATTGGAACAAAACAAGTAAAACAAATGTTACATGTATATATGTTAAATAAACATGTTTAATTCAATTTAACGATTATGTGGTATAGTAATAAGTAGTAACAAACATGTAGTTTATTTTCTTTTAGCAGATATGGTATAAACCTGTGTCACCAACACTGCCTCCATAGTGGGTTAACTAACTGCAATTGGCAGCCTTGTCCAGTTTTCAGCATATTTATTCAGCCCTCTAAACCTATTCTTGTGGTTTATATGAGAATCAAATATTACCAGTACAAGAACATTCATCAGTATGAGAATCCTGCTCTACTATACATGTTAGTCTCAGTCTCACAACATTCATCAGTGCAGTTTATAGTGTCTTCGATTTGAAAGCATGGATGGTATATTATGAAAAATTCTTCTCATCAGTTACTATTTACCACCCCACACCCTATAAAAAACACCCCCACACCCTATGAAAAAGCTATAGGTGTGGGGTGTAGGAGTGAATAGTGGCTGATGTATAGCATTCCTGGGTATATTATATCTGCCAGCAAAGGTCCAAATTGGACAATATGGAACTTGTCAGATTTTTACTTAACCACACACACACACACACACACACACACACACACACACACACACACACACACACACGTGAATGTTCATTGTTCATTGCAGCCATTTTGCTGTTCTCTAAAGTTTTTGACTTCTGCATATCATCAGAATCGATTTTGCTTTTAGTTGCTTATGTCTTTTATATTTCAGTTGCAGGATGTTAAGTTCACATGCAAGAGGAAAGGGGGAACCTTGAGTAGAGGTCTATCTCACAATGAGTGGTCTCAGACGGTTCAGTTAGAACCTGATGTGATCTCAATGTCATTCATCCCGATCTCATCGTTGTTGAGTGGACTTCATGGCAGTGGCTTTTTGAGCCATGCCATCAATCTTTATCTTCGATGTAAGTATGAATTGTCTTCTTATTTTGCACTTATTGCATTCTATTTAGCAGCTGGGACACTGTTTTGTATCTTCAATTGTTATGCTGCCGAACCCTTTGATGGAGGAGAAATCTGAGAAAATCAGTGAGGACCTTTAGGCTAGCTATGGTTTATTTGGCCACAGATTTTTTTAGGGTTTTTGGTAAAAGAATGAAATATATTTGGGATGTAGGGTTTCGAAGATTGTAAGGGAAAGGTGGGATTTGGTGATGGAAATAAGGAGTAGAAGTTAAGGTCTGGTTGCTGTTCCTGGGCTGTGAACAGTGATCAGGAAGAGCATTTGGGCTTTCATGGGATATTTGATAACTATTTGATACTACGTAGTTTACAGGTTTAAAGATTTGGATTTAGTAGAAAATAGGTATAATTGCAGAACTAATCTTTGCTGGAATTCGATGGGAAATTTCTAGAAATTCGAAGAAATAGGAAAAGGAAAAGGGGAACGGTTTTTTTTTTTTTTGTAAAAGTAAAGGGGAAAGTATAGTTAAATATAAGCATCACTAAGGTTTCTAGCATAAAACTTTCTTTTTTAACACTATTCCATTGGTCAATTTGTAATAGATTTCAATGATTTGAATCTCCATGACTGACTTGTAAATCATGACTAGTTGCTGCTCTTGTATATGTCCCATGTACTTTGGCTATGGTTATTTCTATCAATAAAATTTGTTTATTGATAAAAAAAAAAAAAGATAAGGTTTCTTGACCTCACTCCTTGGATGGGGATGCATCACACAATCCTCAAGCAAGTTTGCTGGAAATTTGCATAATTTGCTGTACTTCATGAAGTAGACCTATTTTTTTTTTTTTTAATGATGAGGAATCCCAGAGACTGACAATATTCCTTTTAACCGGTTGAACTTGGGCCCTTGTAATGCATCCCCATTAGATGGATTAGGTAATCATCAGCTTTTCACTGATAGGACGTGGCCCGCACCTACAATGGACGGGCTCGACGAGGAGATTGTGATACCCCATATTGATTGATACGTGATAAGGGTAGGTGGTTTATGGGATCCCACATTGCTTGGGAGGGAGAAGTTCTTGCTCCTTATAATGGTTCCAATGGAGCTCCAATTGTATCATTGACTAGTCCTTTTGGAGTATAGGCCTAGATGTGGCTTAGGCCTCCCTTGAGGTGTTATAGCTACACCTTTTATTTGGCTATTACCTCACGTTTCTAAGAGTAATCTGATGGCCTTATTGTTGATGGTTTTATGTTTATGCATAATAACTCATTTGAATTTGATGTAAATTGTTTGGCTCAAATTTTTGTTATAATAGGAAAATGTAAACGGTCATTCTTTTGTTCATGTTTCATGGATGCAGATAAACCGCCAATTCAAGAACTACATCAGTTTTTGGAGTTTCAACTTCCAAGGCAATGGGCGCCAGTATTTGGTGACATTCCCCTTGGTCCAGATCGGAAGCAGCATAGTGCATCTTTACAGTTCAGCTTAATGGGTCCTAAGCTCTATGTTAACAAAACTCCAGTAATACTCTTTAGTCTTATGTGGGAAAATCTTTATTCAATTTGAAGAGTTTTCCTTGTGTGTCTATTTATTTACCTTTTATTATTTAATTTATTTTAAAAGTTTCTGAGTTATGCATGTTGCCTTTAAGAAGAGAAAATGGATGCCTATGAAGAGGGCATATATGAAATCATAATTCTAGTCATGAATCCTATGGCTGACAAACCACTTTTAGATTCTGTGCTCAATGTGAAGATTTGTTTAGACCTTTCACTGAAAAGCAGGAACAGTTGGCCAAAGAGAACTGATTTGCGGTTTACCATTAGTAGAACTTGAACTTGAATCTGCGGGTAGCAATTTCGTTGCTCAAATATTTGGACTTTCTTCCTTTTTCTTTTTTAAGTTGGACTAGGATATGTTATATTTTCTAGATAGACAAAATCTCATCTCTACTAAGTTAATTACCTTGAGGATGGCCTGGTGACTTTGGGTTCTAAGTTATGAGCTATCTTGATGGCTGATACCTTACTTCCCTGTTGGGCTGTTCATCAGAGAGAGTATCTGCTATTCAAATACCCAGGTGAATTCATAAATGAACTATGTATCAATGAAAAGGCAGGGTTTGGGTGGAGGTGGTGAAGGGGCTAGATTAGATTGTGTCCTCTGGGGCATAGGGTTCTGACTTTGCTTTCCTAATCCAGAGATGGTTACTTATTAAAAAAAAAGAAATGTTAGTACGAGTGGCCTGATAGGGGTGATCATATCAGTTTATCTTCTATTATCTCCATCCTGCATTTTGTCTTAACAAACTGGAAGGAGTCGTGCAGCCTTGAATTTGCTGTCAAATGCTCGTGATATTTTACAGGAAAGGGAAAAAAAAAGAGGATGAAAAGAAAATAAATCATGTTATGGAGCTTTCTGACTTATATATCTCATGGCTGGGTGTCTCTTCATCATCTTTTAATTCATTGCATGTGAATGGGTTGAGTTATTGTATTACGTGTTGGCACTGTACTTAGACGCGAATTCTTTGGACAGGTTGATGTGGAAAAGAAGCCAGTTACTGGCCTCCGGCTTTATTTGGAGGGAAAAAGAAGCAACTGCTTAGCAATTCACTTGCAGCACCTTTCCTCACAGCCAAAGACCTTTCAACTCAAGGATGGACCGAATTACAAAGTCTCTCACCCATCATCTGACCGCAGGTACTACGAAAAGGTTCAGTGGAAGAGCTTCTCTCATGTGTGCACAGCCCCTGTCGAGTCTGATGATGATCTCTCTGTTGTTACTGGGGCACGCTTTGAAGTTAGCGACTCTGGATTGAAGAAAGTTTTATTCTTACGGCTCCATTTCTCTAAAGTTATTGGTGCCATGGCTGTTAAAAGTGAGTGGGATGGTTCCCCTGGCTTGGCCCAAAAATCTGGAATAATCTCGACCTTGATCAGCACCCGTTTCTCAAGTGCTCAAAAACAGCCGCCTCGGCCAGATGAAGTGAACATAAACTCTGCTGTGTATCCTGGGGGCCCTCCGGTGCCAACCCAGACACCGAAGCTTCTAAGATATGTTGACACGACAGAGATGACAAGAGGGCCACAGGACTCACCTGGTTACTGGGTTGTATCTGGGGCGAGGCTTTTTGTTGAGAAGGCTAAAATCTCTCTCAAAGTCAAGTATTCTCTCTTGACAGTGACTTTACCTGATGAAGAGGTCCCTGAGGATTACTAAGGTACGGTATAACTTTTCTATTGGAAGGGAGGATGATCAAAGAAAATGGAGAAGTATACATCTACACAAGAAATGAGGATTAATTGGTTTTTGGGTGTCTCTCACGCCGTGTTAAATTTGTGTTGGAACTTGGATGTTTTGGCGAGCTGATTGTATATAAAATTACTTATTCTTTGTGTAAATTTTGCTTTATTTCTTGTAGATTAAGCCTTGCTGTAGCCAACATTAATATATTTGTATCGTCCAAGAAATTCACTTTGGTGGTGGTTTCTCTCTCTCTCTCTCTCTCTCTCTCT
>QEOT01004549.1:10438-22137 GCA_003123785.1 Pterocarya stenoptera
GGGCATCCATTTCTTTGGATAAAATGATGGTGTCTTTCACTCATTTGAAGTGCCAAACAAGAGGTACAAAGTGGGGTTTTAGTTTATATAAATATATATATATATTTATATATGGTTGAGGACGTACGTACGTGCACTAGTGCTAGCTTGAGAAATTAAGGGGGAAAGACCATATCATATATATTATCTGTATCTCTTCTTCAAACTTTTATCTAAATTACTTAAAAGATTAAAAGATTAAGTAAAAGATATTTTAATACATAAAGTAGATCTTATAGCATTCATTGAGCAAGTTTTAATACTAAATTTACATGAGCAATGTTACGTACAGTCTTTATTTGAAGATTGCAATACAAGCTTAGACAATTTTATCTTTAAAATTTTTTAAAATTATAAAAATATCCCTCCTAAAATGATGTTTTTTTTCCATTTAATAAAGGATCTACATATACAATCTCCAAGTAGAAACTGAAAATAAAATTTCTCAATTTACATAGACGGTAAATAATAAATATTATAAAATTCATTTCATGCAACGCTTAAGCTGCCGAGTTTGCATTTTCTTGAGAAAATGTTGGCACTCTTTTAGTTATAATGCTCAACAATAGGGGTGTCAAATCGTGTTAACGGGTCGTGTCGTGTCGTGTCAAGACATGTATATTATACTATACAGGTCAACCCTAACCCGACCCGTTAAACTTATCGTGTCAAAATCTCAAACCTTAACATGATCCGTTAAAATAACGGGTCGTGTCGTGTCAACCCGTTATGACCCGTTTATGTAAATCAGTTGAACAAACTCGAAATTAACTCGTTTGACCTAGTTAAATTTAACATAATTTTATATAAATGTTAAAATCACAATATCTAAAAAAATATATAAAACTAACTACAAGTTCAAAATTACAATCCAAACAATAAAAATGTAGAAATTAAAATCTCAATAATTTTATTTTTAGGTATAATGGTATAATTGTAACTTTAACTTTCTTAACGGGTCAAAATGGGTTGACCCGTTCTCAACCCATTAAGCAATCGTGTCTTAACGGGTTAATCCGTTTTGACCCGAACCCGTTAAGGTTAAACTCTAACTCGCTTTTATCGTGTCATATTCATATTGGATTAACAGATCGTATCACATATTGCCACCTCTACTTAACAATAATAATGCCAATATTTTTAAAAGTCCTTCTTGCCTTACTTAAAAGTTGAAATGGGGAAGTCGTAATCTTCAAACATTGGTGCGGGGTTCTCATCCAAAAGGTAATTGCCTTTTGTGAATAGAGGAAGTTTGGCACTTGGCATCTTTACAAGTGTCCACTTATTTTGGCCACCTGATTCCTTTGTTGTTGTGTTCGTTTTGCCCTTTTGTATTCCTAAATAGTACATGACTATCGAAATTTGAAAGAATTTCCAAAACTTTGACGTTATGATAAGGAATTGAAGAGCTTCTTTCTTGAAAACTTTGAATGAGTCTTTGGAATAACAATTATTGGAAACAACTAAACTTTTATTGAAACGGCTAAACTTAATTAACTTTTTTCAAACGTAGTTTATTAATTTCCTATTTTCATTAGAACTCATCATTAATTAAGTTGAATTCAAAGGACCATTGAATGCCTATCAAATTGCGGGATCATTTTGATAGTGAGATGAAATGAAGAGTAATATTATATAATCTTTAAATGGAGACTGTATTACAAGCTTAGTTAATTTTGTCTTTAAATTTTTTAAAATTTCATTAATATCCTTATTAAAATGATATTTTTTCTATTTAAAAAAGGGTTTATACATACAGTTCTCAAAATTGAGACTATAAATAGAATTTATCTTTTAAAATATGAGAAATGCTTTAACTATAAAAATATCGCACAAATTGATATATCTGATGTTGTACGTTAGATTATAAAATTATTTTTATTATAAAATAGATCTAACATATTATATAAAATTATATCAATTTGTGAGTTTATTTTTATAAAATCTCTTCACGACTGTAACACTTATATTTTCATATTATTTATTTCAAATGATTCCATGTAGGTGAGAGTGCAACCCAACAATATCTACATCAAATCAACTTAAGCACATATGAATCTTCCCATATAAATAAATCTTTTTAATAAAAATTTAAAATTCTAAAACATTAAAAAATTATTGTTGGATATATTGACTCTCTCTCCTCCTTTAAATAATTTATTTAGCATTGGTCACCGCCACATCAAAAATTGTACTACTACTACGATTTAGATTTAGATATTATTTCGGTTCATCTCATCTTATTATTATAATTTTTTTAAATTTTTACATAAAATATAATAAATTTTTTAATTTTTTAAAATCTTAAAATAATAATAATATTAAAAAATAATATTCTAAAAATATTTTATTCAATTCATATAAAATTATTTTATCTTACTGTATATCCAAACCAATCCTAATATATATATATATATATATATTTTTTTTTTCTAATCAACCAACCCTAATACTTAATGCGTACAGGAGTTGATTTACTCACTTCTACAAATCTTAATACAAAATTATATATCTTTAATTTATTTCAATTTCAACGTACAGAATTTTATAAAGGACGGTTTTATTTATATCGATAAAAGTTATTGATAATTTATATAGATTATGTTAAACGTTTTTATTTTTACTTTTTAAAGCATTTTTTTGTGTATTTTAAAAATATATATTAATAAATAAATAAACATAATATTAAAATATAAACAAACATAAATCTTAAAAAAACACACACATTTGAGTACAAACTATAGGTGGAATTTCTGGTTGGCTCTATCATTTTTCTTTTACAAAATTTAATAAAACAAATATTCTTATTTCGAGAAATTTACAAAAAATTAGAAATAATACTCGTACCAAATTATAGGTATGCTGCATGCTAGCTAGTTCGTCAGGAAACGACCGGATTGAGGTTTTTGACAAGAAACATGATAAAAAGGGATGGAATTGACGGGTCCGTTGAGTCGATCAGAGATCAATAAATACGGCCAAAACCGCAGGCCACAACACTGTCAAATCAAAAACTCTTAATAAGAAAAGAAGAAAAAAAAATTAGTAGTACGAAAGGTCTAGAATTGTGCTGGTTGCAGCTTGTTTTCTTCGATGACAGCTTGTTCATGTGCAGGTTCTTTTGCTGTGTTCTTCTGCTTGCACCTTTGATTAGACAAGCGCGAAAGAGAAATGATTTTTATAAATTTTAAACAGATTAATTTTGAGAAAGTTTTTGTAAGAAAGTTGATTTCATCTCGAAAAATATGAAAATGATTTTTTTTAATAAAATCTATTTTTTTTATAAAAAATTAATATAGAATTTGTATAATCTAGTATTATCAATAGAATTTGTATAATATGTTGTGCTACATAGCCTTATTATTAAATTTATCACCCAAGACATTATAACTTATTCTAAAGGATACAAAAAGAGTTATGTTATTATATATGACATTCCCGTCTTATTTTTATCTTATTATATAAAAATATGAACTGGATAAAAACCTAGCGGGGGATGCGAGTGGAGAGGCCGGAGGCATCCACCCTAGCCTCCCCTCACTTTTTTGTGGACTTTATGCCTGAATTTATTTTGGGTGATTCATTTTTCCATTCTTTTCTTGGTTTGTAACCTTGGTGGGTCAAATTTCTGTTGTGCACAAGGTTTAATTGATGCTGCAAGTGGAAGGAATCACATATATAAAATATCTTTGTCCACTGAATAAGAGCCTACAGAAGAATCTGTAGATATCATGACCTTATAAATTATGTGAATGCAACAAATTAAAACCATATACTCTTTTGATTTTATGAACTTTGGCACATGATGGTTGGTTTCTGTGTAAACTCTAGTTAGTGTAGAGAGAGTACCTGAACATGATGAACTTTTGCTGTTGTCTGGTTTAGAAAAAAACAACATAGTTGGTACTGTGGATGATGATATCTTACATTCTTTTGTAAAGAAAAGAAGAAACAAAGCGAATATTAGGCCCCAATTGTTTGACTAATCATATGAACCAAAGCATATGATTTTACCTCTTCACTGTTTTATGCTTGCATAGATGTCAAACTTATGAAAAGCACTTTATTTGATGATCTCCTCCTGATCATGTCCTCTCTAGAGATAAGACTTTCAGTTTCAGCACTGTATTTAAAACTTTTTTTTTTTAAAGATGTCGGCACTCCAATTTTATTAAAAACTCTCACTTGTGGCAGAAGAAAATCGTGATTACGACCAGACACCTAAAGAATACAAATAAGCATAAAAACCCAAAATCCAGACATCAAAAATACTAAAACAACCAGACACAATAATGTATTTAGAACTGTTTTCCCAACATTTCATGGTGGCTTTCAGGGGGAAGAATAATGGTATGAGAAATATGAGCTAGCTGTGACTTTAAAAACATGGACAAGAAATGAAACAGAAAGCTTGCCAACCTTGAATTCTGCTGCATGTTATCTGTGTGTTTAGTGAGGAAATGGATGCACAGGCCTAGAAAAACATGAGCACTGTGAAGAATATGCGAGCATGGAGATCATGGCTAAGTAGTTGCCTTTTCGATTGAAGAAGAGCCCATTCATGTAGACTGCATGATGAAAATATCTATACCAAATTTTCAGACCATTACTATATTTGTAATCATGATCCTTTAAAATTATATCGATTTTCTTTTTCTTTTCAAGGTGTTAGGTAGGATTAATAGCTTTTTTTTTTTTTTTACCTCTTAAGAGTAAAGTCAATTGTGTAGTCCTAACTCCAAAGCCTGAAAGACAAATTAACCCATAAGATTCTTCGTTAAATCCTATGATATAATTAGATCATACCATTTATGAGGAGTTATTTACGATAAAAATAATTATTTGTGATGAAAATATATTTATTTTGATTAAAAATAATTATTTTAATAAAAAATAACTGATCACAAATAAGCAGTTTTCTTATATTAATAAGCGGGATTGTAAACACGCCCCAAGATCTCTCAATTGTAATGACACTAGACCTTCGACTCGAATTTGTGACCTTTAATTCTATTATCACTTAATGGATGGTGAACTACCAATCCGTCTAAAATTAATTAGTGTTAAATAAAAGATCATACACTTAAACTTTTATAACATTTGATATCGTTGATCTATGTAAACTTTTAATTTTTAGAGCGATTGAAAGATCAGAGATATTTTACTTGTTAACTAGTCAAATCACGATCTCACAATTATTAATATTTTTAAATGGAGTGGATGAGACTTGCATATTTTATAACTGTAAATATCATTTCTTTTGTATGTCATATATATTTTTATCTTTTGATCAGGGGTATGGTTCATGCATGCATGCATTGTCATTTAGACAGGCACGTGCTATGGGGTACATTGCCCTCCTCGTGATGAATGGGCTAACTGAGGATGAAGAGTCGTGCCAGCGTGCCGCTCAGTTTTGACTGTTGGGCATGCCCACTAGCATAAAGTTGGTTTTTTATTTTTATCTTCTTTTATTTTTTACATTTTTTAATATTTTAAAAAGATAAAAAAAAATACTAATACGCTAAAAATCATTTTCTTAATTATTAAATAAAAAATTAAATACATAAACGGTCAAAATGAATAGGCAAGCCCAAATAATATACTAGTATTTTCTGAGAATGAAAGCATCCGAAAATCCCCAAATGTGCTCCTAGTACCCCTGAACATGCGTGCGTGCATGCATATTTGGGAGTACTTAATTAAGCTAAAGTTATGTTTGGATATTGCGGTAATCTCGGATAATTTGTGAATAGTAATAAAAAATTATAAAAAAATAAAATATTAAATAATTAAAAATAATAGTAAAAAGTATGTGATAAATAATAATAAAATATTAAATAATAGTAGAGTGATCTCAAACATAGCCTAAATCTCAATGGAAGGACTTCTAGAATGGAAAATGACTTTGAGTTGGGTCTTTGATCAGCTGCAAACTTTCATTTGTCCGTACGTATGAATGGGAAATTGATTTTTATAACTTATGAAAGGTTTTGATAATGAATTGAGATGAGATAACATGAACAAAATAAAATATTGTTAAAATATTAGTTTTATTTTGAGATTTTAAAAAGTTGAATTGTTTATTATATTTCATTTGATAATTTAAAAAAATTATGATAATTAAATTAAATAAGATTAAATGAGTTGAGATACTTTCTGAAAACAAACGAGGTTGTTCCTTTTCTTGAATTTGGCTACCTTAAGCGCATTTTTTTTAAACCATAAAGATGAAACTTGTGTGACGGCTAGCTAGCTAAATCTTATTTATAATAGTTATTTATTTATTTTTACGATCTAACTTATGACATTAATATAATATTTATAATAATATATATAATATTATAAATTATATTATTTTGGTTATTCGATCGTGTTCTTAACCATAAATTATATTATTGATATCTAAGCTTAAGGTATAGTAAGGTAAGTAGCAGTTTTAAGTATTATAATTTGTCTAAAGACTTTCGATCGTTCAAATTCAATTTGGTAAAAAAAAAATCAAAATTAATAAATTGATGCTGTTAAATGTAATACATTAAATCTTATTTATAGTAAAAAGAGACTTATAATATGATGTAGTAAGTCGGTAATATAAACTTTATTTTTTAAGACATCTCAGTAAATCAAATATTTTTTCTATTTAAAAGCTGAAAATTTGAAATGTCAACAAGTTCAAACGAGCCGATCCAGCTTGCCCAAAATTTCATGACTTGGGCTTTGTGTTTCGGCTCGATTAATGTTGGGTTGGGCTCTGGTTGCCTCGTGTTCATTTGCACAGCTAACTTACGTAGTATAACAAAAAATCTACTTAAAATTGAGGTAATGCCTAGATACATTAAAGAGTTAAGTGTTGCGTATTCATTTTTAAAAAGAATTAGATTCATTATTAAAAAATTAAAATTTTTATGTGAATCTTATATTTATTTTTTTTAAAGGAATAGCAACGCTTGCGCACTCTGTGATTATAAATATCGTTTCTCTTAACTAAGACGAATGATATTTGCAGTTCTAAAGTATACAAGTTGCGCATATTCTCTTTGAAAAAATTGTGTAAATTTGAGACACATGAAAAATTATTATTTTAATAGTGGATTACACTTTTTTTCAAAAGGAATATTCGGGACTTGTACACCTATTTGTATCTAGCATTATTCATTAATTAATAAAATTGTTATGATCATAATTTTTTTTTTTATAAAAATAAACTTTAAATTGATGTAATTTTATATGATACGTTAGATCTACAGTAAAAATAATATTATAATCTAATGTATCATATTAGACCACGTCAATTTATAAATTTATTTTTATAAAATCTAAAGCATTTATCATTAAACAAAACCCTACAATATTTAGAACAATATTAAATACTTGAAAAAGAAATCTTGTGCCTCTCTAGTATAGCACATTGAGCCTTGCGAGATACAAGTAATTTGGACTACCAAACTGCATACCAACACTGATATGGTTTTTTTTTTATTGAAAAGAAAAAAAAAATTGAGATAAAAAGAAAGTATTCTATCTCATAAAAATTATTTCTATTTTCAATTCAAACTATTTTATTAAATGAATATTTTAGATGTCAATATTGATGTGCAGTTTAATGCACGAGACTCACCATCCTCACAGGGCCGGCTCAAGGGCAAGGCAATTAAGGCTATCGCCTAAGGCCCCCAACCTTGAGTAGGCCCCCAAAAGAAAAATGTTATGACCCTAAAAAATAAACCATAGAAAAAATATTGGTTAGCATAAAAGATGGAATTTTTTTTGCCTAAAATAAAATCAATCTTAAATGGTAAAATTTGGTCAAAAAAAGAAAAAAAATAGTAAATATAGAAGTTTTGATATCGACGACCTTATTTGTTTTCATAATGAAGTATTAAAAGAAATATATATATGGATAAGGAATAATATTCTATTTACAGAAAAAATAGATTCTATTTCAAATTGTTATGGTACTAATATATATTATTATTCATAATAATATTAATATTTATTTTGTATTTTAAAAAATTTTATTATTTAATATTTAAATTTTATTATCATTTTTAAATTAAATCGTCGTGGTCGCCTCAGTCACAAAATATATTGAGCCGCCCCTGCATCCTCGTACCCAAAATTTCCGGCAACTGCGTGGCAGAACCACTGATTACGTGGCGCCGTAACAACACGTGTTCCCTAGCCTTCCAGACGTGCTCATCAAAGACAAGCACACCCACATGCATACACAACAAAGATTCACAACCTCTGGAGTGTTCCTTCGAGTCCCTATAAAAACAGGGCCGTCTGCATCGACACAGATCAGAGCGTAGCCATCCAAAAAAAACACATTCTCAAATTAGCAGCACAGCCAAAATACCAGAGAAAAGTGAGAGGAACATGACTTCGCTCATACCATGGTTCGGCGGCCGGCGTGATCACCCTTTCTCAACCGATATATGGGACCCTTTTAGCTTTGGAACCAGCTTGGGATCACAACAAAGTGAACGTGGCGATGAAACCTCTGCCCTCGCTAATGCTCAGGTCGATTGGCGTGAAACCGACACTACACACGAGTTCCGTGTAGATCTTCCTGGTTAGCCTTCTCTTGTAAAGCATCATCTCTGATTTTGTATGAAAAAAATCAGATATATGCATGCATGCTAGCTTTAAGATGAGAGTAAGAGGAACTTTTCTTGGTATTTAGCTGACCAAGTTGATAAAAATATCAAATGAAAAAAGAAAAGGAAGCAACGGCCATAGGTTGTGTAATAGGTTTGTCCGCTTTGGTTTCGCCGTGCAACTCAGTCATGTCTTTATTGTCGATGTTACATACGATGTCCAATGGCAGGGGTGGGAAAAGAGAATGTGAAGGTACAGGTGGAAGACGACAGCATTCTGCAGATCAGCGGGGAGAGGGTGTTGGAGAAGGAGGACAAGAACGACAAGTGGCACCGCATCGAGAGGCGGCAGGGAAGCTTTGTCAGGCGGTTCAGGCTGCCGGACAATGTTAACCTGAATGAGATCACATGCAAACTCGAGAATGGAGTGTTGACAGTACAAGTACCTAAGAAGGAACCGGATCAGACTGCCAAGAATGTTAGATCCATCGATGTGGCGTAAGTTTTCAGTACTAGCAGCGAGTGGTTTTGTGAAGAGAAATGATCCTGAAATGCTTTCCTTTTCTAAGAGTTGTGTCTATTATATATGCATGAGGGTTATGGAGGACGGAGCTGTCTGGGTTTGTTAATCTAGAATATATAACCTAGTATATAGCTGTAATGTATGGAGGTTTGTCTGTTTTTCCAGCTACCAATGTTGAATATCTGCAACATATCAATGTAATTCATCTTTGTGAATGCCACTTGTCGCAATATATCGATGTAATGATATTTACACCCCTAGTGCTTTCATGATATAGATGTTTTCTCCAAAATAATTTATGCCATCAGGAAACATCCGAGAAAGCTATTCTGTTTTGGTATATATAAAGGTGTTCTTCTATAATACAAGTGAAAACCTTGGAGAAGCTAAAAACCAAGAGGTTCGATTATTTAAGGATGTACTCGGCGGGCTCTGCCATTTTCTTCCCCTAGAAATTCCCCAATTTGTACGAGTGCCTGTCAAGATTCAAGAACCAGAGAGGAGTGAATACACTAGGGGGATAGCAGCAGAAATAAGCTTTACACAGAGTAGGATGCGAATAGACCTCAATTGCTATGGCAGTTGGTGTGATATCAGACATGTCATCAAGATGCAGGTTGGCTGCAAGATCTGAAAAGACGAAGAATTCAAGTTTTCTTCAACTGAATGGCAAGAAAAAGATGGGACACAAAACATTAGTGGTAGAAGAAGACATACTTAGAAGGGAAACTGTAGCATCAGCATCTTCATATGCCACAGATCTCTTTTTTGTAAGAGTAAACAGTTCGACAAAAGTCTGCAAGGAAGTTGAGGTTGTCACATAATAAATAGTCAACTCTCAAATTGATGTTCAAATTGATGGCCACCTTAGTGTAAGCATCCCCTGAATCGAAATGCAAAAGAGGGCGAGAATCAGTTCCCACTTTGGCAATCCTCCTGGCCAATGCATCGAGGGGCACATCTAAAAAGACAGAGATCCCCTGCCTCATAAATTTCCTTGAAAGAAAAAACAATCAAGTAGCTCTTTAAACAAAACTCAAATCATGTATCAAGGTTATACGCAGTGAGAGATGATGGTGAAGTTCAGATCCATGGTGCTAATATACCAGTTGATATGGCGAACAACTACGCCGCCTCCGGTGGCAACAACTTGCCTGGGCACCGAGGACAATTTCCGCAATGCCTCACTCTGCAAAGAAAACTTAAAAACCATTACTTTTGCTTTCCATAAACAGATAAAAATGTTAAAGAATAGACTAGAATTACACATAATCAAACTATTGAGTGAGAATAAGGATGGACAAATCATACTCAATAGCACTATTCCCCACAAACCTCGTGATCTCTGAAGAAACTCTCCCCGTGATGCTTGAATATTTGTGCCACCGAAGTTCCACCCATAGCCTGTTCCACGTATGCATCACTGGTAGCCACAAACAATAAACATCTTTCTTAGTGAAAAATTATAACTCAAAATAGCACCATAATACTTCGAGCAATTTCGCTCTTCATCTTGGTTATCATCTTTAGTCACATTGGCCCATGTAGCGCATTTGCAACTTCTTAATCACATAAATTGAAAGCCACTTAAAATGTGACACATTAACTGACGTGATTGAAAATGACAAAATCAAAGTATAAATGCTAGAGTCAACGAATGTTGGGTCCCCACAACTTTTTTTTTTCTTTGTTTTTTTTACTTAGTGATTAAATAAATATTTTTTAATGATGTTGTGAATTTTTTTTTTTTTATATTCAAGAATATAAAAAAATGAATGAAAAAAATAAAAAACATTTTTATTCTTATAAGGACGGTCTTACATTCTCGGTGAATATAGCACTGCTCAATCCAAAGATAAGAATAGCATTTCTCTAATATTTTACTGAAACCAACAGTCTACTGTTGTCAAATGCCACCACTCCCACTTTCCCTAATATCTAAGGCAAACAATGATAAAATCCTACCAGAATATACCATTCAAATCACTAACCTGTCAATAAAAGAATAACCTAATGCTGTTGATAGAACTTGGCCCACTGTTGTTTTTCCAGAGCCCATCATTCCTGAATTTAAACTCCATAGAATTCAACCTCCAGAATAGCCAGTATAACTATCTCAAACATGAATTCTACAGGGAACTAACCCAAAAGAAATATTGAGCGTCCATTTAAGTGTGCCGCAACCTCTTCTGCCTTGTTCTGCAATTTCATAGGAGGCCAATCAGCTGTGCAATATAAACTAAAAGCTAATCTCAAAGCTTCAAACTCTTAGTTTTGGTTAGCCTATAGCAGACATAGAAGTTTAGAACACCAAAGTGTCCTCGAGAGCCAATAAGTAAATACAAAACTACTATACAAATTGCAGAGCTATTATAGATTGTATAATGAAAAGAAATCGAACCTTTAACAGACAGTCCTCATCAAAAGAAGCATAAAAGTTTCCAGATTCCAGCACTGTAATAGCCACGAAACAAATACAGTATGATCATAAGGATCAATGAAAAGTAGGACCCCCCCCCCCCCAAAAAAAAAAA
>QEOT01004549.1:40771-57156 GCA_003123785.1 Pterocarya stenoptera
CTTCGGAGATGCTTTGAAGGGGATTGTATTTGACTTTGGTTCTATGAATATGACACTCTTCTTTCTCGTTCACACTCGGGTTGGAGTCCTTCTCAACGTATTTGTTTTTGATAGGGCTATAGTCTATACCCTCTCACATTGTCTATTGAAAGCGATCACGAATTACAATCAAAATATGTTTCTATTTTTAGAAGACACAAGTTGTCAAAGGTTTTGGGTCACGACTTGGTTACACGTAAAGTACATGGAAATGTGCATTTTCCGTGCACTTTCTCATAACATAATCTGGGTCTCTATCATCGTATATGTTTTGGAGCAATGATATTTTCAGTCTTAAATTATGCAAGTTACACGCATTTTTTTTTTAAATCGATAAACTTCGAATTCACATAAAATTTTTTTTTTGACATACGCAGAACTTGTATACTTTAAAACTGTATCTAGCATATCTTTGTTAGTTCTATTACCCGCCATGGTCTTGATTTATCTTGTGTACAAGGCTTTCTCACTAATATTAACGTGTCATTATCTATCAATTTTAAAGTAAAAATAATTGATATAGGGATTGATATGCAATCAACAAAGTAGAATAAGAATAAAGTGAATATCAGGGCCGAATACGTTATGGGGCCTAAGGTTCAAATTTTGAGTGAGGCTTCATTTTTTTAATAAATTTATTTTTATTTTTATATTATATTTTTATTTAAAAATAATTCTTATTGTTTTGTAAAGTAAAATTATTAATTAAGATTTTATACCACATTTTCAATTAATAACTGACTTAATCTTTATTATAAAATTTTTGATTTATAAATAATTTTATCAAACCTAATTTTACAAGTACTTTAGACTTTTAGACATAATTATAAAATCTTATTATGTGGTATAATATTTAAGGTTTTAATAATTTAAGGTTTAAATTATTTTCAATAATGTTTTAAACTTACACATTTGAAAAAAAGTGGGCCATTGCCTTTTCAAAAGATTATACAAAAACATTTTATGAACACTGAAAAATTAAATTTTACTATTTATAATTTTCACATTAATTATATATTAAACTAATAATGACAAAATAGAAGTGTATTATTAGAAGGAGAACAAGTAAAATAATTATTATATGTGATACTTTTATAAACTAGTAATGATATTGCATCTATTTGATCTTGTTTATATTTTCATTTTCTTTGAGTTAATTAAATTTTTTTATTGCGGACATATTTTATTTTAAAAAATTAATATATATTTTTTGGGCCTCTTCCATTAGGGGCCCTAGGCAATTGCCTAACTTGCCTAATGGAAGAGCCGGCCCTACTGAATGTGAATATATTGCATGTAGGTGAATCATAGGAACATTGAAACACTATTCCCAAATTCTACATTTCGGTTGTTTTGAGGGAATCAAGCCTTCCAAAATATTAATGGTTAAGACCGGAAGTGACTATTAGTGAATTATATATATATTTTATTTTTTCTTAATAGTTAAGAATGTTTAAAAAATGCTTAAGTAAAAAGAAAAGAAAAATAAAAAAAAAACTCAGTTACACTGGTGTGCATATTTGAGATGTATATTTAGTGTGCACGATAGTATTGTCATTTTGTTAAAAAAATGAGTGTCATCGTAAAAAAAAAATGTAAAATAGTATTGTTTTTAGTGAAACTAACGTTTTTACAAAACACTTGTAGAGAACTTATCTATCTAAGACTTGTAACTAATATTATTGATCTATATCCCATACAAGTGACCAATACTTTGGAAATAGAAAATGCTGACATATCATATCTTTATTATGTCATTACTAGATAGGAAGAAGACCCGTGTCCTATTTATGCACATTCAAGATGTCATGTTGGTATAAGTATTATAAATAAATAAATATAAAAATATAAAACTAAAAATTTATATAATAAATAAAAAGAAAAAAGGCCACCTAGCGGGTGGCCGCCTCACGGGGGCCCTTTGCGGGCTCTTCGACCCCTCGTAGGCCACACTTTTGGATGGACAATTTGAATTTTTCAAAGAAAAATGTCAGGTGTCTGATTTGGACTTCTTCTTTCTTTTGTTTTTCTTTTTTTAAATAATTTTTTAAAACTTAATAATTAAAAAAATATTATTTAATAATATTATAATTTTTTTTAAATAATGTGAAAAACAAATTAAAACATTTTTTCATATTATTTTTTTAACATTTTTAAATATTAAAAAAAATATTATTAAAAAATATTTTCTTATTCATTAAGTTAAAAAAAAACTAAAAATAAAAATAAAAAAATAGTGGGGCGAAAAAAACAGAGTCCAAATCGGACTTCCATTTCTCTTTTTTAAAAAGTTGTCCTTTTTCAGAGAAATTTATGTTTTTTCTTTGTTTGAAAGTAACTATAAACTTGACCAAATTCAGAGTTTGTCTTTTAAGACATTTCATGAGAAGATCCCGGGGCCCACCTCGATCATTACATGTTTAACCTCGTAAGAATGATAGGTTTTATACAAAATTATTTATTTTATTTTATTTCATTATTAAATTTGTATATAAAATATAATAAATAATTTAACTTTTTCAAATTTCAATATAATTTTTTCAAATCTTAATTTAATTTTTTCAAATTTTAAAATTAAAAAATAATATTTTAAATTTTAAAACAAAATACAAAATTATCATTTCATCCCCTAAACCTATCTTAAGTGTACTTGGATGTTGAAGTGAATTAAGTTTAGATGATAAAATATTGTTAGAATATTATTTTTTAATATTATTATTTTAAAATTTGAAAAAGTTGAATTGTTTATTATATTTTATATTAAAATTTGAAAAAATTGTAATGATGAGTTAAAATGAATTGAGATGAGTTTAGTAATCAAACGAAGCCTAGTCTTCACCACATAAGACATTTCCTGAGATCCTTTCCTCTACCACGTGCACTTGAGTCATCTAGTAAAAAAATTTATATTGACTTAGCTTATCGATTGTGTATTTTTATTTTTTAGTTTTTTGAAAACTGACTATATACCCTCTTTTGTTTGGTTAAGGTTACAAATATAAAGAACTTGACATTATTATTTTTAAAAATAGAAATAATATTTATAATCATAAAATGCAAATATCACACATTAAAATAAAATTAATAAATATAAAATTTATATAAAAAATAATTAATTAATTTTTTAAAAACAAAATCTACTCTTTTTTTAAAAAGAGTATGCCGCTCATGCACAATATTTGTAAACCAACCTCTCGTCCAATAGGCAGTGTGAAGTGTACCAAATGCACAAAATAATTATATTTGAAAATTTTTACCTTACATGTTATTTACGTAACATAGTTTGATTTAAAAAATAAATTTTAAATTTTAAAATTAAAATTTTATAAATTAAAATATATAATGTAAATAACATATGATGTAAAGACTTTTATTTTTTATTTTTTATAATATAATAATGTAAAGACTTTAAATATAAGATAAATATGTGACTGCGTACTACGGACGCTTCGGCTAAAAAGACTGGTCCCCGCTTAAATTGAACAGTTAGGATTGGTCAATCCGAAATCTTGTCGCCCGACCGGGCCACCCCAGCTTCAAAACTCTGACGTCACTAATCCAAAACTAGTTTTCTGATCCTCGCATAAACTTACAAAAAAAAAAAATAATAAAGAATTAAAAAAAAAAAAAAATCCTCCGAGCTGGAAATATCTCTTCACATCTTTAATGATCGTCATTTTTTTCCCGTCTTCCAAATAAACGTCGGTCTTTATTTCCACGAGAAGGATTTATTAATTCTCCTTTTCGTTTTCAAATTCGGGATCTCTCGATTCTGACTGGAGCTTTCAACCGTTGATCCTATTAACTCCTAGATCCGAATCCGAAACAAATACGTTTTTTGCTCTCTTCCGGGACATTTTTTGTAGAAGTACAGCATTTTGACCAACCCGGATCTCTGTAAGCCAATGCGTAGTTTATATGTTTGTATTGTTTCTTCTCTTTTTTTTGTACATATGTTTACGAAAAGAATCGTTTTGTTTGGCTGCCGAGAAAACGATAGGGAAAGGAAAAAAAATTCAAAACTTGAGTTTTAGATTCTACGTTGCCATCTGGGCCTAATGCAAGTCTTTTGGGCTTGCTTCAAATTAAGTGGCATTGCATTGCATTCCTTTTCTTTTTCTATTTTTAAGTAAAAATGGATTTTTTTTTTTGAAAAGTTGTACAGTGTACACTTCAAAAGCATATCTTTTACTTTCTTTTCCTACGTTTTCTTGATAACCAATCGGGTTTTTTGATATTTTAATGCAGTATATGATTCTTTTTGCCTTCCACGTTACAGGGTAAAGATTAGCAGATGAAATTCTAGATCTTGAGCTGTAATGTAGCTTCGAATCCGATTCCTTGAGTTAGTTAAAGCTTAAACTTTGATCGGTTTCGCTTGTGAATTCGCGAGTTGGCCATGGTTTTCTGGGAAGGATATGTGAGCGACGAAGCGATGGGCACGTTTGCCCCAATCGTGGTGTACTGGTTGTACGCGGGGTTTTATCAGCTGCTGCCGCCTTTGGACAATTACCGCTTGCATTCTAAGAAAGAGGAGGCATTGAAGAATTCGGTGCCCCTCTCGTCTGTGGTCAAGGGAGTTTTGCTGCAGCAACTCGTCCAGGCGACCGTTGCCCAGGCACTCTTCCTGGTTAGTTGTCGAACTCATTCTATTAATTTGTGTCATGGTTCAAGTGTGTAGGAGTTCATATTTTATGGATTTGTCGAGCAAGGCAGTGAAATAAAGTAATGGGAAAATCACTACGACCATTTTCATCATCCCCATCATTGTCATTCTTTGCACTGTTGTCATCACTGGCTATCCTCTTAAAAAAATAAAACACCATCTTCTATGATATCGAAAAGATAGATGCTTGGTTGAAAATAAGTGCACAGTAATCTATCCGCATGTAAGAATTTTATATATGTCAGGTCCTATGGTTTACCTTGCCTCTTGAAGTGACTTTATTCCGACATAGCGTGCTTAACAGAGCTAGAATTATTTCTCACGAGAAAGTTGTGCCTCTCATTTTCTAAAGCTACCAAGCTAAGTGCCTTCTAAGTTCTAACTGATGTCGCATTTAAACCAATGCATCTATTGCCTATTGCCTACTTTGAAGGGAAGGGTATTGAGGAAAGCATCTCTATGAGATGACAATGTTTGCAAAAGATCCCACACAGTTATCTGTGCAGGACATCCAACCCGATGGTTTGGGCTAGCCTTTCTACTTTATACCACTAATGAATTCATATGGGACCTGT
Source organism: Pterocarya stenoptera (assembly GCA_003123785.1). Lineage (NCBI taxonomy): Eukaryota > Viridiplantae > Streptophyta > Magnoliopsida > Fagales > Juglandaceae > Pterocarya > Pterocarya stenoptera. The sequence goes on from QEOT01004549.1 coordinate 46,052, forward strand.
TCTTTGTTAAATTCATTGTGGGATTAGACACCACTTCTTTGCACTGTGCACATTCCATTTACTAAATTTAGGTACTGGGTCCTGATGTGGATTCCGCATTGCAGAGGCTGGTATGACAGATGTCACATTATGAATACTTGGGCTATGCCTGTTTCAGTATCAATAAAATATCTTTTACTTATCAAAACAAAAATGTTACATTACAAATTGACATTGTCATGGCAATTTTTTCCTAAAAAATCTTGAGAATACAAATGCAGTTATAAAATGAGAATTTAGGCTTTAAGAACATTGTGTCCTAATGGTCAAGGTGAAGTGGGATATGAGTAAAGGATTACGGCTTTTGGGGTCTAATATGTGTATAATACATACCAAATGTGGAAGCTTTGAACAATGCTGTAAAGCTTGGCATCTAAATAATTAAGTGTAAGATTAGTGTCTTTGTTTGATGGAGGAAAAGTTTAGCTTGTCAATTACGATCCATAAGGGCAAGATGGTGACCACAGAGACGAGCCATTGCCAACTTACACTCCATTCTCCTACCAAAATTTCATATCTACCAATTTCTCCCATAAGTACCATAAGATTATTCAAATAAATTATCTATTGTACTTGATTTAATAAGAACTTAAATCTCCAAATAAATACCTGCTGATGCAGTCTTTGTTTTAACTGGCTTGTTTATTACCACCTAGCTTAAAGATACGATGACATCTGCTCGACTAACGACGACTGAAGGAAACCTTACATGTGATTTTCTTGTAGGGTCTTTCATAACTGTACACCGGTTGATGCCATCTTTGGCAGATTGTAACAAGTATTTTCACTTATTTAACCGCTTGGTTTTAAATATATCTCACCCATGGGTGGGGAGGTCTGACATGCTTTTATCATTGACGTGGGCATTGTGAAGATCACATGGATTGCTTGATTATAAAGTGATTTTGGATGGTTCTCAGTTTTTTTCTATTGCTTCATCTTTTGGAAGTTCTCTGAATTCAAAACTTCATATACCTTATGGAAATGAGAAAATGTTTGTAATTGCGACATTATAATGCTTGTTGGATAATTTTGGGTTGATTGAGTAGCTTTACTGTCTTAAGACTCTTGTATAAGGCGTGCCAGTAAGTGCAAACTTGGTATGTTCTAGACTAGTGGATATCAAGCATTTTACAGCTAGTATATGTGTGGCTTATAAGTCATAACAGGACACATAGAGTTTCCTATACACTTTGGTATACTGTATATTGACTGAATTATTATCTTCCCCTTTTCAGTATCTTTACTGTCTTAAATTTGACAAATGCTCTTGCATTGTTGCTACAGTTGACCTCAAAGGCTGATGCATCAAGGATCACGATTCAGCCTTCCATTGCTGTCCAAATTGTACAGATTGTGGTTGCAATGTTTGTGATGGACACATGGCAGTATTTTGTGCATCGCTACATGCATCAGAACAAATTTCTGTACCGCCATGTGCACTCCCAGCATCACAGGCTGGTTGTACCCTATGCAATTGGGGCCCTTTACAATCACCCGCTTGAAGGTCTGTTGCTCGACACTTTGGGCGGAGCTATATCTTTTCTGGTCTCAGGAATGACAGCAAGAACGGCTGTGATTTTCTTCTGCTTTGCCGTCGTTAAAACTGTCGATGATCACTGTGGTCTTTGGTTGCCTGGAAATATCTTCCATATTATCTTCCAGAACAACAGTGCTTATCATGACATCCATCATCAACTCCCAGGCTTGAAGTACAACTATTCTCAGCCTTTCTTTCCCATATGGGATAAACTTCTTGGAACCTACATGCCATACAATCTTGTTAAACGACCTGAAGGGGGTCTTGAGGCAAGAGCAATGAAAGACTAGATGTTCACTAACAATGTGTGTATTATTCTAAGCTCTCACTTGAACGGGGATCGGGCTATTTTTATGTCTCTCAATTTGTGGTGTAGCTGATGGAGCTCTTTATTTGAGGCTAACATTGTAGGCATCTAGTAGAAGTTGATTTGAGTTCAATCCTTTTTTGATTGCTCTCATGTTTTGGCTCATTTCTTGTGAGTACACCAACCTCTCATATGAAACTTCAGTTGTGTTATGATGTATCATAAGTTTCCTTCTTGTGCAACAATTAGGATCATCTTCAGGACTCTTTAAGGTTGGTCTACTTGAACTTGTATGTTGAGAGTGCNTTGCTGTCCATTCTTTTGAAAAAAGTGAATAAATATGTGACTCACAAGAATTCTTTTTTTTTTTTTTTTTAAATTTCTGCCTCTTTTAAAAGAGAGTTCGCGGTGCTTGTGCATACTGGATTTACCATTACTAAAAAAAGATTGATATTCCATGTCATCTCATCTTTAAATAAGATCAAATTCACTTTTTCAAGGTGTTAGCTCATAAGAGTCTATCTTTCTCGCTTAAAGTTTGGACAAAAATATGAAGAATTCTCCCATCTAAAGTCTTCTTTGAACTAATTTTAGAGCATGGTGCAAACCTATTACATGAAGAAACAAGTACTATGGAAAAAGAGACAGCTTATGTGTTTTCCACAACTTTATAAACGAATATTTGTTAAAGGACTCGTACCGGTCCTTTTGTTATCTTTTAATAATGTGCTTCCTTCGAGAGCACGCAATGTTTTTGTTCCAGTTACTCTCCTAATAAGTTAACAATTCCTGCTTTTATTTTTTCATTAATGTTTTTTTTTTTTTTTAATTTTTATTTTAAATTTTTTCATTATGGTTTGAGCTGATGTAGCACGAGACGGTTTCGGCAAGAACAAAAAAGTTTGTTTTCTTTTAATTTTTTTCATTCATTTATTTATACTTTTAAACATTTAAAAAAAAAGAATTCACTAAATCACTAAAAATTACTTATTTAATCACTAAATAAATAAAAAAAGATTTTTTTTTTTTTTTGTTGAGACCTAACTCTCGATGACAATAGCATTTGTGTTATGGTTTTTTGTTAGACAGACAATAAACCATTTTGTAAGTCTCGTAAATTTTGAAAAGGAAAAAATTAAATATGTTTAAGAAAATTTTATAAAAAAAATTTACTATTTCATATGTTAATTATTAATACGTTGAAAATCATGAAATTTTAAAAAAAAAAATTTAACAAAATAAGTGTTATAAGTAAAATTATAAATATATATACCACTCTTTGAAAAAAATGCCAATTGAAAATTTATATTCTCACATTTTATAAATAAAGAAAATAGACTGTTTTTCTAAAATATTTTGTAAATATTTATGATTAAAAAATAATTAATTTGAGTAATATTATCCACCATTTGTTTTTATTATTAATGATTGAAACTATTTATGTTTTATTTTTATTTAATGACACGTCAGGAAATATTCGAAAAATATTAGAAAAGAGAAATGTTTTAATTAAAAAAAATTTCATAAAAACAAACTTATGTATTGAGATGGTTTGATTTTGTATGTTAGATTATAAATTTACTTTTATTATAATGTATATGTAACGTATTATATAAAGTTATATACATATCAATATTTATTTATTTTTATGAAATTTTTTTTTGTGATTATAATATTTCTTAATAAAAAATATGATATCAGAATTATTCTAATTAAAATATATAAAAAGATTTTTTTTGGTCTTTTGCCTTTTATCTTATTACTTTTTTTTTTTTGTTTATTATTTATTTTTTCTGGCGAAGCCCAAGAGCTGCGAAGAAGCATCTAGAACATAGTTAACCACCTTTTGAAAAGAAACCCATTTTTCTTAAATTAAAGAATTAAACACATTTAAATAAACCATTAAAATAAAAAATAACTCTAAAACCCTTTATATACCCTCTACGTCTCTCTCCGTGGCTCTGCACATGCTCATTCAGACTCCTCGTACTCTCTGTTCTCTGTTAACTCTTTGGAACCGAAAAGCCTGTGTTTTTTTCGCCGAAACCGCGAACATGAGGTGCGGTCCTTCACGCTCGATGCAACTGCTTTATTTTTGGCATTTTCCGTAGATTTTCTTTCTAAGGGTGAGCAGCCCTAAGGTTTGATGTGGTCTGGGAAGATTTTTTTTTCTTTTGGTCTGTGAAGCGAGTTTGTAGTTCTGATTGATTGCTTATAAAGAAAAGGACGAGAAATGGTAGACTTTGACAGTTGGCTGAGCTATTTACCTTCTGTTTATCTGTGATCGGTGCAAGTGCTCTTTTTATTTTTAAAAAAAATGTATACACTCTTTAGTTTATTTTTGTTTTCTGTGCAAACAAATAGAGCGGTAGGGTTTAAGTCGAGTTTTGATTGATGCGAAATGAGTTTCATTTTTATAATCGGTTTCTCTCCGGGAGGAAATTTGAGTTTTATACCGTTTTCTTGCATTTTCGTTCTACCTATCTTCTCAGAAACTAAACAGAGGGTAGGGCGTAGGTTCGTTTCCTAAACTGGACTTGCTTATTTGTGATCGCCAGAACTTTGAGTAGTTGAGAGTTTGAACTCGGGGTTCTCGCGTGATATTGAAATTACCAAATACAATTGCCTATTATTCCAAGCTATGAATCGGTAGAGTTCGTACTGATATGTTGGGTGATGATTTCCTGTGTCTGTGCATGTGTGTGTTTTGTTCTCTTTCATTGTCTTCGTCTGCAAAATATTGAGTTTTGGTTCCCTCATCACTATAAATTGCTGCCCTGATGCTAAATGTGAATGTAGATCTCACTAGAAGATGGCATGGTCGTTACTTGGCTAATATTATATAGCGGAATGCTAAGGATTGCCCCAATGTTGAGCACCAAACTTTTGCTATAATGTTATGAACAACTTGCACGGTCGAAACTGATCTATTACATACCCTATCGAACTGTTTTCTGTTGAATTTTTGAATCCAAAATTGAAAACGTTATGTGTCAGACCAAATCGTAACCTGTTTGAGTTATCTCGAAGCGTATAAACAAAATAGTTGACATAAATCGCTTCTTGGCATGGGAGCTGTAAATGTTTAATATCACTAGTAGGAGTATGCCCTGTATTATAAGTCTATGAGTGCAGTTCAATGGAAAAAATATGCAAAAAATTGAAGATGCAGTTTGAATTGACAGTGGTAGAAAATTTTCTTCCAGCCTTGAGTGTTTTGAAATTTCAACTACAAACCCAATTATGAAGATTATAATTTTTATTCTCTGTGACATGTATGCTACCTTATTGGTCTTCTATGTCCTGTGCTTCTTCATTCTGTACACAACTCTCTTTCCTTTGTAATCATAGCCAAAGTCAGGTGCTCTGTTTTAGATTGATTCAAGAGGCTTGGTTTTGTTTCTTAATTTCATGTAACAGACGAGAATATAAGTTGATACTTACTAGACAATGCAAAATTGTGTAGGTAATGTCTCCTGTTTTTCTTACTTCTTTTTAATGTCCAACTTTCAGCCGTCATCCGTCTGTGAAATGGGCCCAGAGGTTTGATATACTTTTCATTACTATTGACTTGCCGGATGCGCAGGATGTGAAGCTCAAACTAGAGCCTGAGGGAAAATTTTTCTTCTCTGCTACCATTGGAGCTCAAAAGATACCTTATGAAGTTGATATAGATCTTTATGACAAAGTTGATGTAAATGTATGCACAAGATCATAACGTTGTCTTTAAGTCCTAACATCATTCTATCGAATGATTTTTGCATTAAAATGACACCTTGCAGGAGAGCAAGGCTAAGATTGGCTTGAGAAATATATGCTACCTTGTGAAAAAGGCTGAGGACAAGTTGTGGAGCAGATTGTTGAAGCAAGAGGGGAAGCCTCCTGTATTTTTGAAAGTTGACTGGGATAAATGGGTTGACGAAGATGAGGAGCAGGCTAAGAAACGTGAGTATCTATCTCTCTACTTGTTGCTTTAATCAATCATTGTTCATGCGATTACCATCAATTTTATTGGTTTGTCTAATTTGGCATTTTGATTTCCAGCTGGAAATGATATGGACTTTGGTGACATCGATTTTTCGGTAATTGCTGAAATTATCACTTAAGCATTGTTATGCTGTACTTATTTGATTACTTATGCAAGCTTGTGCCCGTCTATTTCAGAAACTGAACATGGGTGGTGATGAAGGCTTTGACATCGGCGAGGATGATGGTCAGTTTCACCTCGTCCCAAAATTATCGGGTTAAGTTTTGATCATCTTTCATTCTGTTGAAAACTATCTGAAGTGTCTTCACCTGCATGCAGTAAGCCTTGAGGATAGTGACACCGAGGAAGAAGAAAACGTTGAGCAAGCACCATCTGCAGGTGGCAAGCCTGATGCAAAAGCTTCTATTGCTGCTGCATCTGGTAGCGGTGAGCCTGGTGAAAATGCATGAAGTGTTCTCTCCGATGTGGTGCCTTACAGTGCATATGCTAACCCCGAGATTTGTCACGCAGCATGTTGGCGGCAATGGCATATGCTAGTGAAGCATGACTAGTAGCGAATGATTTGCTTTAAATATCTTTGCCTCTTTTTTTTTTTTTTTTGGTGTGGTGTGGGTGAGCTTTATATTTATGGTATATGCATATGTTACAAGCATGAAAATTTGGGCTTTGGTGTTCAGAATCTCTTTTTCTCAGAAATCTTTCTTGATCAATGCATGTGTTTCAGCGCAGTGGTATTTAGGTTCTGTCAACTGGTTCAAGGATTAGACTAATACCATCAAAGACATGCCACAGATTCATCCTTGTAAATATCAGTGAGAGATAAATCCAACAATTTATGATCCTGCGAGTTCTGCATCTTACTCTACCAGTCTATCAATGGGTATGAGAAGTGGGAAGTGCTAGATTATGAAGAAATTTTACAAAATAATATGGTTTGATATGATATACTAAATTAACTTTATGATGAAAATATTTTGGTTTGGATGGTAAAATCATCTCTATCTATTTCATCTCATCACTATAATATTCACAAATTTTTACATAAAATATAATAAATAATTCAATTTTTTTAAATTTTCAAAATAATAATAATATTTTTAAAAAATATTTTATTTAATTTTTAATTTTTATCAAAAATCATCTCATTTCATTTCACTATCCAAACCCCACCTACAGATTGATGTGGCTCAATTATAAATTTGAGCATCTGTCTTAATAAGAACAATGGTCTTCTAATTAATGCCACAAAAAACAAAAAAGAAAACAAGTCTTCTCATTGATAATCAGTATTACCAAAACGTTATTTAATAAGACTGTGTATTGAAGTGGATGGTTGACGATAAAAGACCGCTTGTGAAAGATTGGAATTGCCGCAAAGGATTGAACGACAGAAAAAGAAAAACGAAGAAAAGAACAAATGGGAGAGGGTGGATTGCATGAACATTTCTACATGTCCGTACCTCTGCAGTCAATTATGTATGAAGTATACCTGAACAACATGTATACCACCCCAAACTCCCTCCTGCAGATCTTATCTTCATCCCCAAAAATGTTGATGGATACAGGAGACAAAATGTCGTTTTCCCCAGCGACTAGTCTAGGTAACAAGCTCAACTTGTGTGTCTGGAAAGCAGGCTACAAATCGCCCATCATCAGTTTTCCACTGATTTAGATTGATGATAGGCCATCTTCATGACCCAGGAACTATAGGTTCTGTGTCACCAATAATCTTTGCAAGAACATAAACCTTCTGTAAATCTGTGAAATCGAGCTCGATCTCGCACAACGATTTCCCTGTTATAGATCTTTGATATAATTTTAATCACAACATGACAATCCCCGCATATCCTAAGGTTCTTAATCACTTGGATTGGGGTCCCCTCGGCTGTGCTAATCAAACCAAAAGCCACAGCCAACTTCTCGCTGTGATAACACAATGCATTCTCCTTCTCCTCTTGTCCTATATCATGCAACACAAGGTTAGTCTCAGCCACGTACCCATAGGCTTTAGTCCTGAACTTAATCTCATCTAGCTTTGCATAAATCTCGCGCCAATTGAAATGGTTCTGATCACCATTTACAAACTTATGTATGACACCGTCCACTTCGATGTAACTAAACCCTGGTATCTTCTTCACATCTCTATCCTTCATCGCTGTTCGCACCCTATCCACATCTTTCCATCTCTCATGAGCTGCATAAACATTCGACAGTAACACAAAATCCCCACAACTGTTAGACCCCATCTCCACCAGCTTCCGTGAGGCAATCTCAGCCATTTCCACATTCCCATAGGTCTTGCATGCACCAAGCAAAGTCTGCCAAAGAACCTCATCGGATTTCATAGGCATAGAGCTTACAATATCATAAGCCTCTTTGAGCCTCCCAGCACGACCCAACAAATCAACCACACTACCATAATGCTTAACATTAGGTGTCAACCCAGACCCTGCCATGGAATCAAACAACCGAACCCCATCATTCACTAAGCCTGCGTGGTTGCACGCACACAATGCGCCAAGATATGACACCGCATCTGGGTGCACCCCGGCTTGACCCATTTGCTCAAAAAGCTCAAGAGCCTTGTATCCATCACCATGCATGGCAAACGCCATAATCATGGTATTCCACGTAACAAGACTCCTACAGCACATGTTCTTAAACACCGTATATGCCTTATTGGCAAAGCCACATTTTGCATACATGTCAATAACTGCATTGCAAACTTGCACGTTCAGGTCTAGCTTCTCTCCCATGATATAACTGTGAACCTTTTCGCCTTCTTTCAAAGCACCCAATTGTGAACACGCCGAGAGAGCCCCAAGAACAGTGATTTCATCAGGCTTCCAACCCTCTACCCGCATTCCATTAAACAACTCTATAGCTTCACTGGGTCGACTTCCCTGAGCCAGCCCAGCAATCAAAGCGTTCCACGAGGCAATATCTCTGACATCCATTTCATCAAACACCTTCTCGGCACCATCAAGATCGCCGGATTTAGCGTACGCGTCCAATAAAGTAGTCTTCAAGAGAACGTCGGCATAGAATCCTAATCGCACAACTTGAGAATGTAACTGCATGGCCTCGGAGCGAGCCAGCGCACGCGCACATGCCTTGAGAGCGAATGAGCAGGTGAGCGCATCCACTCTGCAGGACTGGCGCGACATGGTTCGGTACCACGAGATGGCCCTCGTGGGTTCGGGCCCGGCGGCGAGGCCCCGAAGGACGGCGTTCCAATCATTAGTTGATGGATTTTGGATGTGTCGGAATAGGTGGGTGGCGTAAGAGAGGTCACCAAAGGGTGAGACGGCGCAGAGCTCGAGGAGTTTGGTACGGGAGGAACAGAAGAGAAGTTGGCTGGTGGTTATGAAATGGGCTTGGAGCTGTTTGATGTGAGAGAGAGAGTTGCATTTCTGTATCAACGACTCAAGGGAGGCCATTCCATTCCATGCTACTTCCACTTGGTTTTAGAGCTTCTGATAATTTCCACAGGAATTGGAATTTGGTTTGAGATTGCTGTTAGAGGAGAGGTATAGTTTTCACGTACTTTTTATTAATATTTAATATTTTTTTATTACTATTCATAAGTCTAATAATATATATATATATATATNTAGTTGATGGATTTTGGATGTGTCGGAATAGGTGGGTGGCGTAAGAGAGGTCACCAAAGGGTGAGACGGCGCAGAGCTCGAGGAGTTTGGTACGGGAGGAACAGAAGAGAAGTTGGCTGGTGGTTATGAAATGGGCTTGGAGCTGTTTGATGTGAGAGAGAGAGTTGCATTTCTGTATCAACGACTCAAGGGAGGCCATTCCATTCCATGCTACTTCCACTTGGTTTTAGAGCTTCTGATAATTTCCACAGGAATTGGAATTTGGTTTGAGATTGCTGTTAGAGGAGAGGTATAGTTTTCACGTACTTTTTATTAATATTTAATATTTTTTTATTACTATTCATAAGTCTAATAATATATATATATATATATTTTTTTCGTTTTTCAATTTCCTTAACTTGTGAAGTATACCTGGGTGAGACTCTAATATTATCTCATGAAAAATATTATTTTGTCCATTCAATTTGCCTCTTCAATTTGAAACTTTATGTATTTTATTTAAATTTTTTTTTACTTAATAGTTAAGAAAGTAAATATTAGTGTATTGATATTATTTTTTATATTTTTTAAAAATGTTTTAAAATAATACAAAAATATGAATAATTTTTTTAAAAAAAAGAAAAAACCTAATTTTGGTCTATCGATCAAAATGACCAGTGCACTTTGAGCAGCAGAGTAGCACCGCTCTTATCTTATGATCTAAGCTTTGTCAAGATAATCAGCTAATTACAATATAAGATTAATGCAAGATATAGGATTAATGCAAGAATTCGCAAGCGCTCCCTCAAGTTGAATGTCTACTACATTATGATATATGTTCTTTTAGGTAATTAATTTTTTCTACATATGAAACACTTTCATTGGACAAACTTATTGGTAGGCTTTATAGTCCAAGGGGACTCTCTAGTCTCTCCTCTTTGAAAGGGAAAAGAGGTAGTCATCCCTGGTGGGGCTTCTCCTGTTTGTGGATGATCAAGTCATTTTTCTCTATTGTCACATTTTGAGGAAATAAACCTCCACTTTTGACAAACTTCTGCTTTTGGTAATATAATGGTCATCCCAGGAACTTGAAAGCCATTCGAAATGTAGTAAATCAATTGCAAAATTTTCTCTTCCCACCTTTTTTTTAACGTTTATAATGTCAGTTTCCATATCCTCAGAAGGGTATAGATCAAACGAGTTTCCAATTCAATGAGCATCTATATCTCATCCACAAAGCACCAAACTTCTCAAGTCTACAATAGGTTTAAGAATAATACACCTTTTTATGTCCAAGATAAGGTCTCAAAATAAGGAGAACATATACTACATAATATTACATAATATCTGCTAGGAAAAACAAACTGCTAAGTTTGGGAAATGCAATGAATTTTGAGAATCCGCCAACTCGTGCCATAGAATCCAACATCAGCAATCCGGCAGGAAATGCAATGAATTTTGAGAATCCGCCAACTCGTGCCATAGAATCCAACATCAGCAATCCGGCAGTCTCATCACAACTTCAGATGGTGTTCGTAGGGTGCATACCATTTCTTTTGTCTTGCCAAAATATACCTGATCCAGTGAATTCCTCAGCTTACTCTCCATCTCCTCTATCATCCTTCCCATATTACAAAG
>QEOT01004550.1:0-77815 GCA_003123785.1 Pterocarya stenoptera
ATATAAATCTAGCTTGAAACAAATAAGCTTTAACCGACTACAACACAATGGTTTGGTAAACATATCTACAAGTTGATCAGAAAACTTTACAAAGGGTGTAGAAATGTCACCACTTAGTATCTTATCCTGAATGATGTGACAATCAATCTCAATGTGTTTAGTCCTCTCATGGAACACAGGATTAGACGCAATATGCATTGCAACTTAGTTATCACAAAGTAACTGAAGAAGGACAGAAGCTAGAAACCCAATCTCTTGAAGAAAGTGTTGCAACCATGTCAACTCACTAGTAGTCTGAGCCATTGCTCTGTATTCAGCTTCTGCACTAGGCTGAGCTACTACTATTTGCTTCTTATTCTTCCATGTAACTAAGTTATCTCCCACAAAGGTACAATATCCAGCAGTCAATCTTCTATCCGAAAGAGATCCAGCCCAATCAGCATCTGAAAAGGCTTCAATTCTAAGATGTCCATTTAGTCTATACAACAATCCAAGACCAGAAGCTCGCTTAAGATAACAAAGAATATGGAATACAACATCGCAATGCGAGCCCCTGGGCATTTGTAGAAATTGGCTCGCTACACTCACTGCATGAGAAATATCAGGTCTAGTGATAGTAACATAATTCAATTTCTGAACAAGTGTTTGATACCGACCTAGATCTCCAAACAACTCCCCTTCCTTTTTCAAGAGTTTAAGATTTGGGTCCATAGGAGTGTCAATAAGCCGTGCACCTAACATGTCAGTTTCTTCTAGAAGGTCAAGTACATATTTTCTCTGAGCTAGGTTAATACCTTTTTCAGATCTACCGACTTCAATTCTAAGAAAGTATCTAAGTTTTCCCAAGTCTTTTGTCTGAAACTGATCAGTTAAAAATTGTTTCAGGCTAGCAAATTCCAATTGAGTCAATCCCAATAATTACAATATCATCCACATATACAACCAACAAGATATAACCTGCATCACTATGTAGGTGAAATACTGAGTGGTCTGTTTGGCATCTATGAAGACCAAATGCCAATACAGCATCAGAAAACTTCCTAAATGATGCTCGAGGAGATTGTTTCAAACCATATAATGCCTTTTTTAACTTGCACACGGTACCTCGATACACCCCCTGAGCAACAAACCCAGCTGGTTGCTCTATATACACTTTCTCATTTAAGTCGCCATGTAGGGATGCATTTTTAACATCTAATTGAAATAAGGGCCAATCCAAATTAGCAGCAAGAGAGATCAATACTCAAACATAAAAGATTTTGGCAACAGGAGAGAAAGTCTAGTCATAATCAATGCCATAAGTTTGAGTGTAACCCTTAGCAACCAAGCGGGCTTTCAGACGTTCAACAGAACCATTAGGATGGAATTTGATTGTATATACCTATCTACAACCAACAGGGTGTTTACCAGGTGGTAGAAGAACAAGATCCCATGTCCCATTATGGTGAAGAGCATCCATTTCATTTTTCATAGCTGTCCTCTATTCCGGATCAGATAAAGCATCCTGAACTGTCTTAAGAACCGAAAGTTTTGAATGTTGAGAAGTAAAACATGAAAAAGATGGAGATAAGGCATGACAAGAGACATATTGGCTAATTGGATGTTGAGTAACACAAGAGCGAGTGCCTTTTCGGAGAGCAATAGGTGGAGAGTCTGAAGCACTAGGTAACTCAGGATCTGAAGATGAAGACAAGGTTGGTGGAGGCATGGGAGCCGGGGGTCGCAAGTGACGCGAGTACATCTGTAAAGGAACAAGGGAAGGCACTAAGGAGGGTTGGGTAAAAGTGGATGTGCAGGAGAAAGGGTAAGAGTAGGTAATGGTAGAAGATCACATTCAACAACCGAAAATGTTGCCGAGAAATAGGGTATGGACTCAAAGAAGGTGACATCAGCACTAGTGAAGTAACGTCTAAGAGCAGGACGATAGCAGCGATATCCTTTTTGAGTCAGAGAATAACCTAAGGTCACCGAAAACACCTTGAAATAGCTTCCGGCTACTAACGACGAAGAGGACAACGACCACTAACCACCACAAACAACGACGGTGATACCACACTAACCACTCTGCGCCACTAACCACCACTAGCTCTGTCGCACAAGCACCACCAACCGACTACTCAACTCTCTAATACCATGTAGTCGAACATAGAGTGAGAATACTTCATATTATTCATTGATGTTCAACAGCCTATACATACTACATAGAAATGACAATTATACCCTCATAAGTTACACTAATTACAACCATGTCCTCTAACACCATAAAATAAAACTAAGTTAAAAAAGTAACAAAAAGATAATTACGTTGATAGCATTTAATAGAATTATATTATGACCAAGAGTAACAAAGTCCACTTACATTGAGAGAACCGGAATAGCTGATTTTCCCAAGCATGCACGAGAGTATAAAAATGGAGTAAACATGCGTCAGTATCTTCGATATCAAGAATACTCAGCAAAAAAATACTTGTACATCAAGAAGCATAGCTTTTAGATAGATATATAAAACTTTGTAAGACTACGCATGATAGAGGCTTTCTTAAATTGTGCCAATAGTTGACAAATACCGAGAATATTTATAATCATTCATAGTAAAACCTCAAACCGGTTTGTCTCCAAGGTAAAGAGAACTTGGCAAATGTTAGTTGGACATTTTTTGAGATGGGACAAAAGACATCATTAACTTCATGGCTAAAGAAAAGTATTGAATTGACCAAATCCACTTAGTTCAGCAGAAACCAAATTAATTTCAGTGCACTAATTGATTCAGATACAAAACCAGTTAGATTAGTTGATGTAGACCGATCCCAATTGATCCAGCGGATTCAAAACTTTTTCTCTTTTTTGAATTGTATTTCAGAGGTCACATTCTTTTTCTTTTTTTGTAAGAAATACGAGAGAGCTGAACATATATTAACATTTTTTAAGCTTGTGTTTGTTAAGAATAGTAGAAACATTAAAGGATAGGAATATGAAATTCTTTACTTTATTTAGTTGAAGAGAAAGACTAGGAATGACCATAAAACTTAAAATTTGTCGTTTCATATTCTTATTGAAGCTTACCAATGAATTCATATTTTAAACTCATTTATACATGAGTTTGGATGTTTGAAATGCATTATATATATTTATATTTTCATTAACGCTAAAATACAGAATTCAAATTTGTCACGAATTTTCGATTCAATTGGTCCTTGCGTGATGCTGAATCTGACTTCTCGAGCCTTGAATAACTTTACTACATTTTATGTTTCCTTCAATTATGTCAGAGTCTGATGGTATATAAGAAAAATATTAATTCTATATTTTTAAGATGACCTGCTTTCTCAGATTTCAAATATTATCTCTGTTCGTAAGCTATCTTTCTTACACATTTTTATGATATCATAATCATTATAGCAATGCATAAAGAAACAAACTTTCAGCATGCAACAACCCAACCCAAATGAATTCTTAATACTATCTTTATATGATGAAAGTGTTGTACTAGACTTAGACACAAATCAACCATATGAATGGAGAGGATAAACAGAAGAGTCATTCTCAGAATCCTCTTAAGAGAGAGATTGAGGCAGAGATAATCTTGATATTCCCTTGACTGATAGAACAAGAGATTCCAGTGATCCTAATTTCGGGCTAAGAGTTTATAACTGGTTGACAGCCTTTGTTTTGTGCACTACCTTTCAGTGTACATAAAATAAATCAGAGTTTGTAAAATATGTAGTACTTTATCAAAGATAAGGTTCTAGCACAATGTCTGGTGTGGTCTTAGTCTCTTCAGGAAATTTTTTGAAAGTTATTTAACATTCTTCATTTTAAGGAAACTTTGATTGTGGATCATTTACAGTAGTCACGTTCCTAGGTGGGATATGAATTTTATCGGGCAGATTCTTACTTTTTCTTCAGATTGTTTGTATTCTTTGAGAATAGATGGTGAGGACAATCTGTTTGAAAGCATGGTGTGTTTGCAGTAAGATCATTTTTA
This sequence comes from Pterocarya stenoptera, assembly GCA_003123785.1. NCBI lineage: Eukaryota > Viridiplantae > Streptophyta > Magnoliopsida > Fagales > Juglandaceae > Pterocarya > Pterocarya stenoptera. The sequence continues at coordinate 3,986 of QEOT01004550.1, forward strand.
TTATGTTCAATATCCCAATGGTAGTAACCCTTTTCTTTGGAAGAATATTTCATGGACAAATCATCTTTGAGAATAGATTTCTTTATTTGGACTGCTACTTTTTNCCTAGAAAAAGAATGCAGATTCACAAGGTGGCTATGATGCCAGCCATTCTTTGTATTACCAAATACTGGCTACTAAATAACCTACGTGCTTTTAAAGAGAATTTACCCAGGATGACAATAGTGAGATTGATGATTGATGCTAAAAACCAGTAGGGAAATGATATTTGCAGTCCTAGGTTGTGCAAGTCCATCGTACTTCTTTTAAAAAAAGTGGGTAAATATGGGACCCACATGAAAAAATTAAATTTTTAATAATAAACGCCACTCTTTATCAAAGGGAGTGCACAGGATTTGCATATCCTAAAACTGTATCTAGCATTACTCAAGACAATATACTCTAAAGGGAACGAGTTTTCTAAGAAGCTATGGCAACTACCCGATGAGGCAAAATAACAGAATGCGATAAAATTACTCAGTTAACTGCAAGAAATAACAGTAATGCATCAAGGAGGAGTTGAAACTTTCAGGTTAAAGAACAGGGCATAGGGTGAGAGAATGGAGTTATATGGAGGAAAATAATTTGCCTAACATGGGATTATCTATTGTTGAATTAAATTAAATAAAGTTCAAGAAATTTGGCAAAGTTCACTTTGTGGGAAGGATGAAAAACGAGGTCAATATAACATCCAAAGGCACTGCTGTAGAAGAGGATGGAAAAGATATTGCAAAAGCACCTACTGAGAAACTAGACTCAGATGGTAAAATAATAATGAAAATCCTGACAAAAAAAATATTAATACAAGATGGCATGCAACAATAAAAAGGTTCAGTAGTGACCAAGAAACTTCATCCTTTAATTCAAAAACCAAGAGCTTAAATATTACGAATATCCTTTGTTTCCACAAGAATCTCTTGTTCATTATTTCCTATCATTACCCTAATCACTATGGTTTATTTGGTTAGAAACCCAAATTAGAAAATTTACCAAGAGAAATTTATAAATGTAACTGCTTTAGTCAGATACAAGTATACAAATAAAATCTATGATAGCCATGAAGAAGACATACCCATCAAATTGAATAAGCGGAATGCAGACAATTCAAATTTGATCCTTGGGAGTGAAACAAAAGCCCATGAAACAGCTCCCACCCAAGGCTCTGTTGGTATCAATCGTAGTCTTACCCAAAGTTCCCCATCAATGTCAAAATCTTGAACACCAACTGGCACGGTAAAGCGGATAATACCAAATTTTAGTGAGAGCATTAACAGCATACGGGCATCGCCAGCATATCGAAGGCCTATTTGGTACCTAGATGACATTAAAGGATTTATAAATCAGTTAAATGCATTATTGATTTGGTATACAAGGATATTAATTTCAGAAATGATGGAATTTACCAAATGACATTCAATATTTGCCATATCTTAGTTATCAAAAAAAAAATATTTGCCATATCTCATGCCAGCAGACAGTTGATGTCCATCAAACAAACTTATTCTCCTCTCAAATCTATGAATGCCTATTTGGTTAGCTAAAGCCTGAAGACCAATTGATTTATTAACTAATAAAAGAAGGGACAATAAGCAAAGCTACTATTTTCTTCACCTGTTGCTCATGGGGGACGAAACTTTATTCTTGCCTTTATTCCCTTTGAGGACAAGGCCAAGCACTAGTTTGACTTGGGGGCGCTGATTTAGTGGCAATGGGCAGAAAAGTTGCTTTGTTACCTATTCTATTAGGAAATGCAGATTTTTGGTATGTCACATTCATGCATTTACAATTCATGTGACGGTATTGACACTCTTGAAAGGTGCTCGTTCGATGAATTGCTCTACTAAAGTCAAAGTTGTTTCATTAAGTCGAATTGAAAGGTAAGTTTTGTCAGTGATTAAATAGAAAGGGGGAGCAGTTGGGGCCTCTTGCCAAGAATCTTTGCAATGAACCATCTTTATGAAAGGTACAAAGAATGCTACACTCAGAAATTCTTTTCTATTGGTTAGTAATCAAAGAATGCAACACTCAGAAATTCTACAATCATATTATGAACAGGATAAAAAATTAACTATATCTTCATGCGCGCGCGAGTAGCAATCAATAACAACAACAGCAGATCTCTCTGCCTCAATCCTCTCAAACTATCAAAGAAATTAAAAGGAAAACATATAAAGACACTAAAAAAAATACCGGCAAGCTTTCTTGGACTCCATACGGAAAAAAAAAAAAAAACAGGCGCACTGCTAAATCAGAACAAATTAACACGGAGATATGAGATAATAACTGCTGAGCAGAAGTAAGAAGAAGAACTTCCATTCAACCAAATAATTCAAAAGGGTAGCTTACTGCAAATCATCAACGAGACGCGAAGTCCGGCGCTCAACGTTTCTCACAGACAACGGTTCATCTCCCAACGAGAACTGCCTAATCTCAACCCTGTCAACATAATCAGGCTTCTTCAAGTCATCAATAACTGGCTGAAGCAACCCAATGATCCAATTCTCGATACCACCTCTATAAACCTTCCATAACTTCCCCAAAACCATGTTCACCCACTCTACGGACTCTTTCCTCCGTAAATCCTTCTCCAAAAGCAAGGAAAAGCTCGTCGGCACTTGTGGCCAGCCTCCGGAGCCGGCCCCACCACGCCTACTCTTCGCACTAACCGCTTGGCTTCTATTCCTCGAAGTCCAGAGCTTATCGAAAGCAACACCGACAAAGAAAAAGACAACGAATAGTCCGAATATATTTCGACTAACCGGGGGCGAGGGGATCGGACGTATGACTTCCATTTGGGTTCTAAATTTATCTAAGACTAGGTCGTTCTGGAATTCGGTAAAATTGGACATCAATTGAATTGGCGATTCTCTGGGCAATTCTTCGTCGTACAATTCATGTGAAAACCGATTCAGTACGAAGATCTTGGCGCTCCGTCTCGCGGCATGGGCTAATTCCAAGTTAAGACCACGGTTGGGAGCCTCCAAGGGAATGGAACAAGAGAAAATGCTCCACTTTTCAGAGAGATTTTTTCTCTTTCGTTTGGAGAAAGGAATGGTGATGGGATTAAATCGCCATAGTCTACTACAGGGGCAAAGAAGCTGCTGCTGTAGCTGCGAGCGATCCAAGCTCGCGGAAGGGGATTGTGAAAGCATTTGGTAATGGAAGTAGAAAGGTAAACATGAAGTCCGAGGCAGACTTTGAGCGAGGGCGAGAAATAGACCAATACCATAGCAGCCCCCAGGAAGGAGGCCTTCTTCGCCCTCCACCTAAGCGCCGGACCAGACCAAACCATGCAGAAGAAAGAAAAGAAAAGTAGCAGTACTTGGATTCAATTCAAACGAGGAACACGCGGACAAATACTACTGTTTCTTTTTTTCTTTTTCTCATATAAAACTCGTGTTTCTGAGCCAACACGGTTTAGGCAGTTTGCCTACCTGGCTCATCCTCCACTTTCACGTGGCCTTTGTGGTTTGGATTTTACGCCGCGTTTGGCGAATAGATTTTGAGGATCAATGCAACGTGATTTAGGTCTCGTGTTTTTATCACTTGGTTACGCAGCTTAAATAATATGAGATTAGATATTTTATTAAAAATTAAATAAAATATTATTATAATATATTTTTTATTTAAAATTTTAAAAAAATTAAATTATTTATTATATTTTATATAAAAATTTAAAAAAATTATAATGATTATATGAAATGAGATGAGATAAAATAATTTAATTTTATATAATCAAACAGATTCTTAACAACTGTTCTTTCAAATTTAAGGACATTGGTGAAATTGATGCCTTGAAGTATGATCTCGAGCTGTAGGCAACTGATGCGTCGATTTTATTATTAGCGGCGACGGTTTTTACAAATCACAACATATATTTAGTCCACGAACATTGGCATTGATTGGCTATATGTCTAGCTAAAGAGAGGTTTGGATAATGAATGGAAATGAGATAAAAATTAAAAATTGAATAAAATATTATTAGAATATTATTTTTAAATACTAATTTTGTTTTAAGATTTGAAAAAATTATAATTATTAGATGAGATGATATTATATGAGTTGAAATACTTTTTGAATCCAAACAAAGCAATCTACTCTCTAAGGCCTAATTTGTTTTACAACACATATTATCTCATCTAATCATTAAACTTTATCAAATTTTATATAAAATAAAATAAACAATTCAACTTTTTAAAATCTCAAAATAATAATAATATTAAAAATATATAATCTAACAATATTTTGTTCAAATTTTAACTTTTATCTCAACTCATCTCATTTCTTATGTAAAAACAAACTAGACTTAAAATAAAATAAGAGTTTGTTATTCTTTTCATAAAATTTGAATGGACAAAAACATCCTTCAAAATGTGGTCTTTTTTTATTGCATTCAAAATGTGGTCCGACAGCTGCAGCATTTTGTTTGCCCTTTAAATAACTATGCTTTTTTGCCTATTATGTCCTTTGACTTCCAAGTTGACTAAAGGCTTCCATTAGTTTTGACTTTTCATTTCCGTTGCTAATTGCCTTGTCTTCGCCAGCAGATCTAAATCATTTTGATCACTAATTTCCTTCTTTTTGTCTCTGCTTTTCTTGCTCTGTCCTCCAGTTCTTCGATTACCTCCAAGTTCCAACCAAAATCAAGTCTGGGCACACCTGGTTCCAAGGAAAATGTGACATGTACCATTCATATAGACATTTCATTGTGTTGTTGTGACGCCCCAATCCCATTTGGGATTGGATGATGACTAAAGTATCGGGACATGTAACTCAAGCTACATATCTTCGATTTGACAGTTAAGATGCAATGCACCTATTGTAATTCTAGTAGTATGTAATAAATCGTAGAAAAAATTAATGTAAGTCTAAGTATGATTGAGAGCAATTTTGCAAAACATCGTAGTACCATTAAACTAAAATTTCAAAAAGACTTCATTGTTCAAATTTTCTCAAAATAAACAATGCTATGAAATGTAACGTCCCAATCCCGGAGAGTTGCTACCTGTCGCCTAAAAGCATCTTTCACAATACAAATGGATATTCCAAAAGACTCCATAAACATAACCTCATTTATTTTTAAAACAAAAACTCCATAAATATAAATTCATCTATTTCCACCCATGTATCTCTCTCTACAAGGTCATCAAAATAATAATCTAACAAATAAATCAACTCCTTAAAACTAATAAAAGTGTCAACTTTCCAATAAACCAAACCGATAAAACAAATCAATCTACTAGATAGTAGTCTCCAGAAATCTCAGTACTTATCCCTTACACACAACAATCTTATTCCCGCTTTTTATTCCTGATCCACACTTGACACATTCACGTCATCTGAAAATATTGTGGAGATAAGGAATGAGTTATCAACAACTCAGTAAACATGAGTCTTTTCACAAAGTTCAGAATGCAGAACAAAATATTTTAGTTTTATAATGCAGATCCAAAAACATGTTATCAGAATATCAGATTGATAGTTTAATATGTTTATATTCAGAAATGTCATTTGACATAACATGACTAAATATTATCATCATATCATATCAGAGAATCATATCAAAACAGAAACCACGTTTATCCCCTATGGTAGGGTTTCGCATTCTGCTGAAAGGCAAACAGAACATAAATAACCATGATACCAAAACAATTGCACTCAGAACAGAGACCACTATTATATCTCATATAGGGACCAAGGCCACTATTGTATCTCATGGCAGGGCTAGAGGTTACTATTATCTCCCGTGACAAGACCAGATGTCACCATTATATCCTGTGATAGGACCAGATGTCACTATTATGTCCCATAATAGGGCCAAAGGTCACAATCATATCCCATGATAGGGCCATATGTGTAACAGCCTGCTCCTTCCTTCCTTCTTCTGACGTAAGTAATTACGTCAGATGTGATAGATAGCCCACTTCTCCCCTCTAGTGTCTAAGAGCCCTGTTATGCATGCCAGACCTCGATGGCTTGTTTTTAAAGATACTACGTGATTTCTAAAGTTAGTTTTGTGTTTTAAAGTTGTGTATTTTAAATGGAAGATTCCTATTATTATTTGACTAAAGAATATTTTAAATAATTAAATTATAATATCTTTGAAGAGCTCCAAAAATATTATAATTGTAGGGAATCATTTTATATAAATAATTCCAGTTATTTAAAATATTATGTGATTTAAATAATGATGGAATCTTTAATTAAATTAATAGTTTTACTTTTTTAAATATTTTAAGTAAGACTTCATCATTTACCAAATGATGAAGAAATATTATTTTAAATAATATTCTATCTTTATTCCTCTCAATGCTTTTAATTAAATAAACGTTTACTCGTTTCTAAAGTAGTGTTTAAGGGTTATTGTAGACCATTTTATAAATCCCCAGAGAACGGGTTTTAGTATACCCAGCCCTCACTCTCTTCTCCCTCACTTTTCCCTCCCCTCTCTCTCTCCTCTCTTTCTCCCTCTCGGCATACGTGATACGTGAGCCCCCCTTGCCGAACGCTCCATAGCCCAGCCCGGCGCCGCCGTGCGCCGATGAGCCTCACCACACGTCCCACCGGCACTGCCTCCCTTCGGCGAGCCTCCCCATGCCGGCCTCTTCCTCCCACGCTCTCTCCTCCTCCTCCTCCCTCGGTGGTGCAAGCCCAAATGGACTTAGTAGCCACAGCTGTAACACCCCGTATTTTAGTGTATTTTAATGAAGGATTATTTTAATTAATTTAATGATTGATTCTCTAGTTTTAGAATTTTGAGAGTTTTAGACTAGTATTTTATAATATTTTAAGTTGTGAAAATTATTTTATTAGGCTTCCTTGTTAATTATTGTTTTAGATTTAAATTGATTTTTAATTTAAATTGACTTGTTTATGGGTTTTAAAATTATTATTGTTTTATTTAAAGTATTTCACTGCGTTTGATTTATTTTAATTAGTGTTCTGCAATTTAATTGCTTTTTATTTTAAAGAATGTTATTGTTGAAGTTTAATATTTTATTTTAATTAGTTTTAAGTTTAAACTCATTTATTTAATTTACTGTTTTAAAAATAGTTATTTTGAGGATCAGTTGTGATCCAAAAGTTGTGAGAATTGGACCTCATTTCTTTTCCCCATCTTTTCTTTTTCTCTTCATTTTCTTTTCTTTTCTTTCTTTTTTTCTTTCCCGTTCGGACGTGTGCAGCTCTACCCTCTCTCTCTCCTCTTTCACGTCCAAATCGGTTTGCCCTTGCCGTCACCGTTGTCGGCCGTTGTGGTCGACACCGCCGGCACCATCCTCCTCCCCAGCCACCGGCGACCTTGCCTTTCAATTTTCAGGCCGGCTAACATCGCCAGTAGCCATGCGAAGCCGTAGGCTTCTCTTCACGGTTTCGCAGCCGTCCGGCTACCATTGGCTACCATTTCTTCACTACTTCATCATCGGCACCTTACCATCCTAACCGACCCATTTTTTGCCCCGATCCGTCGCCGGAGCCGCCCCTACAAACACCCTCTCCGATTTGTACTTCGTGGCCTTAAACTACCGTTTCGGCCGCCATCCACGGCCAATTTTCGATACCATTAACTTCATCAACCTCATTAGGCCCTACCCTATCAATTTCAAGTCTTCGTTTGACTTCATTGGAATTTGGGTACACAGTGTATTTCGGCCACAGTATTTTTACACTGTGGAGTTGCTGTTTTGGTGCTTCCAGTTCCTCCATGATCCTTCCAAAATTATTATCAAGCGCTGTAAGTATTTCTGCAAAAGACTTTTAAGACTTTAATATATTTTTGCACTAACTTGTTTTATAAACTGTGTTTTGGTTATCTGTTGATACTAATAACTGTTGGTTGTTGGTAAAGGATTGCTTTTATGGTATTGTGCACGCATGCGTGGGTGTGTGTTTTAAGAAAATGTATTTAAAGTTTTTCGGGTGCGTGTGTATCACCCTCAAGCCGAGATGGGATATTATCTCGGTGGATCTCCTCTGGACACTCGGGAGCGGAATATACTGAGTGTCGTCCACCAGGGCTTTTGCCCGGGACTTGGACGGGATGGTAGCGCTCTCGATCAGACTTTGTGACTCCTCGGGCTGGCGGGGGTCAGAAGATGCCTGGCTATGTACGCGGTGGGTGCAGAACTGGGCATCACTCATATATCACTTGCACGGTCGTTACCCGTGGGGTAAAGATGGGAAGTCAGAGTATGTGGATGGTCCCTAGGGGAGGCCATGGTGCATACGGTTAAAATTGAAATTAATGTAATTATTCCTGGATTGTTATTTTGTGCCAAATGGTGATTTTTGGAGTGTGTGGAAAAATTGTGATTTTCGAGAAATGTTATTTTTCTTGGATTTTACGCTTGGGTCATCATGTGCATGCATAATGTTAGTTGTTTTAATATATTTATTGTCATCACAGCCACGTCCCTCCACCATGCACAAGCACAGCTCACCCACGCACGGGTTCACTGTGCAGCCTCCTAGCTCCGCCGTGCGCGGCCATCTCGGCCACCGGACATCACCACAATACTCCTCAAGTCTCCCCCTTCCTCCTCCCATAAAGCCACGGCCAGTAGGCCTCTCCTCCACCTTCCGGTGTTCCCACGAATGCCGCACGGGTTTAGCCTCCCTCGCCGCCACCCACGGCAAGTGACCACCCTCTCCGGCATCCTCAGGCCACCACGAAGCCAACCAGACCACCCATGGCCCCGATCTGCCACCCACGGCCTCACACTCTCTCTCACTCTCCCACGACACCTATCCCACTCACAGTGCACGGCAACTCCTCTTCCACCACCACAGACCACAGCACGACCACCATTGAGCCTCCACGGCTCCTCCGGCAGTTTCCCTTAGCCAAGCCTTAGGCCCAAACCACCACTTTACGTGGTGGGTAATCACTGCACGTGATGGACAGTCACTGCGCATGACTGACCGCCACTGCACACGGCTAGAGCTGTCGTGTTATGTTCCTTACCACCATCATCAAGGCCACCTTAGGCCCTTCCAAAACCACACCTAGCTATCTAAACACTTAAACAGCCACTGTACACGGTGTAGCCACCCCGTACGTTCCTTTTGACATTATCGCTGTGACGGCTAGCGAGCGATGCACGGGTTATCCCATCGACGGTATAATTCTCTATCCCTCGTTATTAATATTAGATGCTAACTAGTTGACTAGGTTGTGGACTGTGCTGTTAGTATTATAGGTTGTGGACTGTGCTACTAGTATTATAGGGTTCGCTGTGTAGTGGCGATGTGACGTGCTGTGATGAAGTGTTGGATATAGTTGGAAAGCGTGCTGTGAAGTGTTGTGGACTGTGCTGTGAAGTATGGTGGTAGTGTATGTGTAGTGGTAGTGGTGTGGCCCAGTGCCGTGTAAGGGGTACACATGGAGTGTACTCCGTATAGTGAGACGAGACACCATATGGAGTGTGTGCCATAGCGGTAACGTGGTATAGTGCCTTGAGGGAGTACACGTGGAGTGTACTTTATGTGGCAGAGCGATACACCATATAGCGTGTGCCATAGTGGTGATGTGGCATAGTTCTATGAAAGGAGTACACGTGGAGTGTACTGCATTATAATTGAGTGATGCACCGTATGGCGTGTATGCCATAGTGGTGACGTAGCGTAGTTCTGTGAAGGGAGTACACGTGGAGTGTACTCCATTATAGTGGAGTGACGCACTATATGGCGTAAGTGCCATAGTGGTGATGTGGTGTAGTCCTGTGAAGGGAGTATATGAGGAGTGTACTCCATGAGATGTAGCGATACACCGTATAGCATGTCGCGAAGATAAAGGTGATTGCGTAGTTGATAGGCGAAGAGCTTGATGTATGGTGTCGGGAACTATGGAACAGTGTCCCGAAGGGTGTAAAGTATGGCCTGTAGTCCAAGGCGACGGGTATCGCCATGTGACTAGCTTATGGCTAGAAATAAGTGCGAAGTAGCTAGAACGTATCAGAGTAGCGCAGTGAAAGCATGACTGGGCAACGTTACTAAGTGACGTGGTAGATTAAGAGGTCGTGCTTGCGATGGGTGAAAAGTTAGTATAAGAGTGATGTAGTGGGATTGTGATGAGGTGTCACAATGTGACGGGAGTACGTGAGGAACTGTACTTGTGATGAGTTGGAAGTTGACATATAGGTGACGTAGCGGAATGTTAGAAATGACGTGACAAGGTCACGGTGTAGCTTGGGAATGGTCTCGAGCTATATGGCGTGACGTAAGGTAGTGCGGTATGTGCAGTCGTAGTGATATGGCTGTAGTCTACGACGATGAGCGTCGTCGTGTAGTCGGCTTATGGCCAGGAGTATGTGCTAAGTGGCCAAGAAGTATCAGAGCAGTGCAGTGGAAGCATGATTGGGCAACGTCATGAAGTGATGTGGTCAATCATAAAGCTATACTGTTATTGGTTAGGATGTATGTGAGGTGACGTGACAGGGTCACGGTATAGCTTGGGATTTAGTCTCAAGCTATGTGGTGTGACGTAAGGTGTGTTTATAGACAGAGTCCCATCGTGCTAAGTGTTGGGATGAACTGTCATAAGACACGGCTAGCATGAAGAGTCGTGCTAGCCGGGTCATGAGAAGGTTGGTAACGGAGTATGGCGTTCGCCATACGAGCCCATGACCAATGTATTAAATGACGGTCTTAAGGGATAAAGGAGTAAGGTACGTGTGTTATTTGGTTAACGCACGTGTCAGACGGATTCACCATATGTAATGGGTAATCTGTCCTAAGCATGGTTACACAGTGCTCGAGACTCAGAGTGGCTTGGAGCCATGTAGTGCAGATAGATGATCATGAGAAGTAAAGTGAGCTAAGATACATGAGGGTAATGATGAGAGTACTGTCTAAGAATGGGATGCATGACTTAGTTAGTCTAAGTCATGCATCGGAAAGTGGTTAATAAGAAGAACGAGACAGAGGTCCTAGTGTCTTAATCCTAAGGGGAATCATGGATTCACCTTAGCGAGTAAGCACTCGAGGTAGAACGTAAAGTTGAAAGAAGTAGAGACCGTAATTGGTCTCTAAGGGTTTTATCATAGTAAGGAATGTGAAATAGCACGAGATAGAAGAAGAGTATTCTAAGTAAAGCATAGTTCTATTTCTAGTTCAGCTATTTATGCGCTAGATAGAAAATAATGTTAAGATTATGTATGCATGTAGGTTGTCATCTGACACGCGCATGAATGGGCTGCATGGTATGAAAGTAGCATGGAGTTCAGGTAAGTGTTACGTTCATGCTCTTCTAGAGTTTTCTAAAGTACGAAAGAAAAAGAAAGGAAAATGCTTTTCCCATAAAAGATGCCTTACGAAAAGGACACGAAAGATGTTTTTAAAGAAAGCATGCTAAGTATTGAAAGATATACGTATGTACGGCCTCTCTATGAAAGCCCATTTTTACGCACCCAAAAGTATTAATTGTATGCATGTGAATGGATGACTATACGATGTACCTATTGTACGTATTTTCTAAAGGAAAGAAATGAGCTTCGAGGCCCGTGCCCCGAGCTTCAAGCCGATGCTTTAAGCGACGTGAAGAAAGTGTTTTAAAACGTCCCTGAGAAAATGTCCCTACGAACTGATGCTTTTAATGATGCCATGAAAAGATGATGTTTAAGCCCATGCTTTTAAACGATGTTTTTCCATAAAAGAACTGTTAAATGAAATGAAAAGATGATGATCACATTTCAGCTCAAATAAAGAAAGAGGCGAAATGAAATGAAATGAAAGCCTCAGCTCTTTAGAGCTGACATGAAATGAATGAATGAAAGCATGAATGTATGAAACTACGTAACGGCCACATGAAATGAACGGAAAGGGGTACCCAATGAATAAATGGGCAGATTGCAATGCCGGGCAGTAGTATCTGGTAATGCAACCAGTCCTGCACCCTAACGGAAAGGGATTCCAACCCGTGGCCACGAGCGAATCCATCAGCCCAAAAGGCTGCTAACCCTAGCATGAGAGGAGTAACAACGTGCACTGACTTATGAAAGTGAAAAGAAAAGTAAAATAATTGTATGTATGAATGCACTGCATTCTTCAAAAAATGAAGCTAGTGACGGGGAACATTTTAAAGAAAAGAAAAGCATGTTTAAAAGATGAAAACTCCCGTTCACTGATGTTTTAAATGAAAGCATGTATGCATGTACATATAGTATGTATAAATGATGAATGCATGAATGAAAACCTATGTTGCTATATTTTAAAGGTATGAAGTAATGCTTACTGAGTATTCGACTCATTTTAGTTTTTATGTGTGCCCCTCCCCCCACAAGAAGCTAAATGAGCAGTATGCCCAAGAGGGACACAGCCAAAGGGAAAGAGCACGAAGGTCTAGGCATGAAGGGTTTAAACGTACGAAAAGTTCTTTTTATTTTAAAGAATTTTATTTTTCACTCCAAAACTCTTTTATCATCAAAGCCTTTTTATTTTATATCGTAGAGTCTTGTATCCTGGGAAGGACTGTAAAAGGTTTTAAATCGAACGGTAATTCCAGTCGTATTTTCTAAAATATTTTTCAAAAAGGTCCACCCCAAGGACGGGCGTTACAATAGGTCACTATTATTATCCGTGGCAGGGCCATATATCGAAGCAAAAGAGAACCAGAATCATCGAATCAAGACCAGAAATAGAATAAAAATGTCATGCCAAAGGTTTTTCAAATGCCACATCTTATCAAAACAGAGTACTAAACAGATTCATATCATTTTCACATAATCAAAGCAAATTCAAAGTATCTTCACATAATCAAAACAGATTTAAAGCATCTTTATATAACATGCACAAATTTTCAAATTTCATATTCGCTCTTTTTATGCAGTTTAGAAATAGAATACCAAAATATTACTTATGTCTACATCAGTCATGTCAGAAAATACTTTTCTCTCTTTTATACAGATTTCATAAGTAATGCAGAACAAATAACTGAGATTGTTTCAAATTTCTTTTCATAACAAAACATGCATATATATTTTTAAAATCAACTCCAGTTCATTTCTTTAATGCAAAGTCTAGTATAGAAACTCCGCTTACCTGGATTTCTTAACTTTTCTGAATATTTTCACAACAGTATCAAGAAAATATCAATCGTCACCTATAAAAAAGTCATATAACTTGAGAGTAAATTTCCAATTGAACAGGTACTTCATAATTGCACCTGAAATACTTAAATATGTTTTCTATTTTAATTCCTTAAAACCTAAAATTCTCCTAACCCTAAAATACTATCACTTTCCAAATTCATCAATATCCACTTAATTTCTTTGATTAAGACACTATACTCTAAATTATTTACTACTGAAATCTAACTATAAAAATTTTATACTAGATAATATAATTTATATCAAACACTATTAAAGTAAACAAAAAAACTTCATTTAATAAAAGTAAACTAAATCAGATTTAAAGCATTCAAAATAAAATTACACTGTTACTATTTACTTTTGAAATTAAATTATAAAAAATTAATAAGTAACAACATAATTTAAATCCTTTCAATATTTTCTATAAAAATAAGGTTCCTGGACTATTATGAATTAAAACTGAGCCCACTTAAAATATTAAGCCCAATCCACTTAAGTATTGTAACAGTTGTTGTAACCAAAATATTACCAGACCCAAGATGATTTTGAACCCAAGTCCAACCAAATGATATACATGTCTAACTTCATAATCATTTAACATGACCCAACTCCAATTAATAACAAGTCCAGTACGTAAACAAAACCCATGTGAACCCAAGCCCAATTGTAATAATAAGGGCAAAAATGTAATATCAATTCAAAGCTCCCCCTTTACAAGAGACATAAAGAATATATTTCCATCTTGTAAACAAAACTCCAATGAGCAAAGAGGAGTTGTGCAATTGATCCTTACTGAGAAGCTACATGTGGTGGCTGTCCGGGTTAATCTCGATGGCGGTGCGGTTGGGTTCAACGATGGTGGGACTTCTAAGAGAGAGAAAGACAGAGGGGGAGAGGGAGAGAGAGAAGAGGGTGCTCACGATTGTGCAACACGAAGGAGAAGCGGCAAAGGAGGTGGTTGCTCTTTTTTTTTTGTGCGTGTGAAACAGAGGGTTTTTGGTTTGGTTACGGTGGTTGGCGCAAGTTTGTGGGGAAGATCACGGTGGATGGATTTGTTGGTATTGGGTCTTCAAGTGGTGGCCAGTGGTTGTTTGGTTTCAGCATGAGAGGAAGGAGTTCGATGATCCCTTGTAACTAAGGTTACTGCTGATCAATGGATAGGCTGAGGTGGGCCTTGGGAAGCAAGATTCACAAAGAAGAAGAGAGGGAGTTTGGCTGGAAGAAATGATTTCTAGAGGGCTGTTGGGCAAAGAAGAGATAGAGAGGTAGAGGGGAAAAAAACAAGAAGAGAAACTGATAGAAGGAGAGGAAGAAACCGAGATATGGAGAGAGAGCAAACTAAGAGAAAATCTAAGTGAGTGGTACAAGGAGAGCAGCTGTGGGGAATGAGAGAATGTGAAAGGGAGTTTGTGAGATGTGAGGGAAAGTAGAAATGGGGAGGAGAGAAAGTCGAGAGGGAGAAATTGTAACACCATGCTCATTCCTTCCTTTTGACGTAAGCAATTACATCTGATGTGACAGTCCACTCCTCCCCTCTAGTGTCTAAGAGCTCCGTTATGCGTGCTAGACCCCGATGGCGTGTTTTTAAAGATTACTACGTGATTTCTAAAGTTAGCTTTGTGTTTTAAAGTAATGTGTATTTTAAATGGAAGATTCCTATTATTATTTAACTAAAGAATATTTTAAATAACTCAATTATAATATCTTTGAAGAGCTCCAAAAATATTATAATTGTAGGAATCATTTTATATAAATGATTCCAGTTATTTAAAATATTATATGATCTAAATAATGATGGAATCTTTAATTAATTTAATAGTTTTATTCTTTTAAATATTTTAAGTAAGACTTCATCATTTTATAAATGATGAAGGAATATTATTTTAAATAATATTCTATCTTTATTCCTCTCAATGCTTTTAATTAAATAAACGTCTACGTGTTTTTAAATCAGTATTTAAGGGTCACTGTTAGATCATTTTTATAGACCCCCAGACGTCGGGTTTTAGTATAAACCCCAGCCCCTCTCTCTCTCCTCCCTCTCTCCTTCGGATTGCACTGCACGATACCCACCTACACTGAACGGCTCCAGCCCCCAGCCCAGCACCGCCGTGTGCTGATGAGCCTCACCACCCCTCCAACCGGCTTCCTCTCCCTTCGGCGAGCTCACCCATACCGGCCTTGCTCCCTCACGCTCTCTCCTTCTCCTCCCTCGGCAGTGCAAGCTCGAATGGGCTTGGTGCTTCCAACGCCGCCTTGCGTCGTCCTCTGGTGCCACCACTCCCATGGCAGGCTCCCCTGCCACTGACAGGCTCCCTCTAGCGAGCTCAGCTCCTCCCATGCAGCCACCTTCTCCCCATGCACGCACGTTAGCCCCTCTCACGCAAGGGTTCACTATGCGAGTCCGTAGCACTGGTGTGCGCGGCCATCTCGGCCATTGGATACCACCATGAGATTCCTCAGGTTTCCCCCTTCCTCCTCTCATGAACCCACGGCCAGATGTTCCCTCTTCCACCTCCCAGTGTCTCCCTCTTTCACGCATGGGTTAAGCCCGATCCACCGCCGTACGCTGCCACCCACAGTGGGTGACCACCCTCTGCGGCATCCTCAGGCCACCACCAAGCTAACCGGACCACCCTTGGTCCCGATCTGCCACCCACGGCCCCACACTCTCTCTCACTCTCCCACGGCTCCTCATCCCTCTCAGTGCACTGCCAACCACTATGGACCACCGTGCCAACCACCATCAAGCCTCCACGGCTCCACCAGCAACCTCCCCTAACCTAGCCCAAGCCTAAACCACCACTTTATGTGGTGGGTAATCACTGCACGTGATGGACAGTCACTGCGCGTGACTGACTGCCATTGCACACGACTAGAGCTATCGTGTTATGTTCCTTGCCATCATCATCAAGGCCACCTTAGGCCCTTCCAAGACCACACCTAGCTATTCAAAATGCCTAAACAGTCACTGTACGTGGTGTAGCCACCCTGTACGTTCCTCCGACGTTATCGACTGTGAAGGCTAGCAAGCGACGCATGGGTTATCCCGTTGATGGTATAATTCTCTATCCCTCGCTATTTATGTTAGATGCTAGCTAGTTGACTAGGTTGTGGACTGTGTTGCTAGTATTATAGGGTTCGCTGTGTAGTTAGGTGATGTGATGGACTGTGACGTGAAGTGTTGGGTGTAGTTGGAAAGTGTGCTGTGTAGTGTTGTGGACTGTGCTGTGAAGTGTGGTGGTAGTGTATGTGTAGTAGTAGTGGCGTGGCCTAGTGCCGTGTATGGAGTACAAGTGGAGTGTACTCCGTGTAGTGAGACGAGGTACCGTATGGTGTGTATGCCATAGCGGTGACGTGGCGTAGTGCTGTGTATGGAGTACGCAAGGAGTGTACTCCATGGGGAGAGACGATACACCGTATGGCGTGCATGCCATAGCAGTGACGTGGTGTAGTGTCGTGAAGGGACTACGCGAGAAGTGTACTCCATGTTGTGAGACGATGCACCGTATGGCGTGTATGTCATAGCTGTGACGTGGCGTAGTGTCGTGAATGGAGTACGCATGGATTGTACTCCATATGGTAGAGTGACACACCATATGGCATTTGTGCCATAGTGGTGATGTGGCGTAGTACTGTGAAGGGAGTACACATGGAATGTACTCCATGTGGTAGAGTGACGCACCATATAGTGTGTGTGCCATAGTGGTGATGTGGCTTAGCATGTGTAAAGGGAGTACATGAGGAGTACACTCCATGAGGTGCAGCGATACACTGTATGGCATGTCGCGAAGATAAGGGTGATTGCGTAGTTGACTGGAAGAGCTTGATGTATGGTGTCGGGAACAGTGGAATAGTGTCCCGAAGTGTGTGAGATATGGCCTGTAGTCCAAGGCCACGGGTGTTGCCATGTGATTGGCTTATGGCCGAGAATAAGTGTGAAGTGGCTAGGAAGTATCAGAGCAGTGCAGCGGAAGCATGATTGGGCAACATTATGGAGTGACGTGGTCAATCATGGAGTTGTGCTGTGAAGTATGGCTGGAGTCCAAGGCGATGGGTGTCGCCTCGTAGTCGGCCTATAGCCAGGAGTAAGTGTGAAGTGGCTGGAAAGTGTCAGAGTAGTGCAGCGGAAGCATGACTGGGCAATGTCACTAAGTGATGTGGTTGATTAAGAGGTCGTGCTTGCGATGGGTGAAGAGTTAGCGTAAGAGTGATGTAGTGGGAATGTGACGAGGTGGCACGATGTGACAGGACTACGTGAGGAACCATACTCGTGATAAGTTGGAAGTTGACGTATAGGTGATGTAGCGAAATGTCAGAGGATGTGACAATGTCACGGTGTAACTTGGGAATGGTCTTAAGCTATATGGAGTGACGTAAGGTGTTGTGGTATGTGTTGTAGTAGTGATATGGCTGTAGTCTAAGGCGATAAGCGTTGCCGTGTAGTCGACTTATGGCCAGGAGCATGTGCTAAGTGGCCAAGAAGTATCAGAGTAGTGCAGCAGAAGCATGATTGAGCAACGTCATGAAGTGACGTGGCCAAGTAGAAGTCATGCAATGATGGGTTAGGATGTATGTGAGGTGACATGACAGAGTCACGGTGTAGCTTGGGATTAGTCTCGAGCTATGTGGCGTGACGTAAGGTGTGTTCATGAACAGAATCCCATCGTGTCAAGTGTTGGGATAAATTGTCATGAGGTACGGCTAGCATGAAGGGTCGTACTAGCAGGGTTATAAGAAGGCTGGTATTGGAGTATGGCATTCGCCATACAAGCCTGTGACCAATGTATTAAATGATGGTATTAGGTGATAAAGGGGTAAGGTACGTGTGTGATCTGGTTAAACGCATGTGCCGAACGGATTCACCATATGTAATGGGTAATCTGTCCTATGTACGGCGACACGGTACTTAAGCCTCGGAGTGGCTTAGAGCCATGTGATGTATATGGATGATCATGAGAAGTAGAGTGAGCTAAGATACATGAGGATAATGATGAGTGTACTGTCTAAGAATGGGTTGCGTGACTTAGTCAGTCTAAGTCATGCGTCGGAATATGGTTAATGAGAAGAACGAGATAGAGGTCCTCGTGTCTTAATCCTAAGGTGAATCATGAGTTCACCCTAGCGAGTAAGCACTCGAGGTAGAATGTAAGGTTGAAAGAAGAAGTGACCATAAGTGGGTCTCCGAAGGTCTTATCTTGGTAAGGGACATGAAAGAGCACGGGATAGAAGGAGAGTGTTCTAAGTAAAGCATAGCTCTATTTCTAGTTCAGTTGCTTATGCACTAGATAGAGAATAACGTTAAGGTTATGTATGCATGTAAGTTGCCATCTGACACGCGCATGAATGGACTGCATGATATGATAGTAGCATGGAGTCTAGGTAAGTGTTACATTCATGCTCTTCTAGAGTTTTTCTAAAGTATGAGAAAAAGAAAGAGAAACGCTTTTTCTATGAAAGATGCTTTATAAAAAGGACACGAAAGATGTTTTTAAAGAAAGCATGCTTAGTATTGAAAAGTATACATATGTACAGCCCTTTCTCGGCAGCCCCTTTTTACGCATCCAAAAGTATTAATTGTACGCATGTGAATGGATGACTATACGTTGTATCTATTGTACATATTTTCTAAAGAAAAGAAAGGAAGTTTCAAGTCCCGTGCCCCGAGCTTCAAACCGATGCTTTAAGAGACGCGAAGAAAGTGTTTTAAAATGTCCCTGAGAACTGATGCTTTAAATGCCCCTATGAACTGATGCTTTAAATGATGCCACGAAAGATGATGTTTAAGCCCATGTTTTTAAATGACGTTTTCCATGAAAAGATACGTTTTCTCATGAAAAAGATGTTTTTCCCATGAAAGCATGAAATGACAAGAAAAGAAAAGAAAAGATGCTCATGCCCATGCCCATGAATGAATGAAAGCTCC
This sequence comes from Pterocarya stenoptera, assembly GCA_003123785.1. Classification (NCBI taxonomy): domain Eukaryota; kingdom Viridiplantae; phylum Streptophyta; class Magnoliopsida; order Fagales; family Juglandaceae; genus Pterocarya; species Pterocarya stenoptera. Next base: position 23,036 of record QEOT01004550.1, read on the forward strand.
AGCTCTTTAGAGTTGACATGAACGAATGAATGAATGAATGGCATGTGACATAAATGAATATATGAAAACACATAACGGCCATATGAATGAACGGAAAGGGGTACCCAATGAATGAACGGGTAGATTGCAATGTCGGGCAGTAGTATCTGGTAGTGTACCCAGTGCTGCACCTTAATGGAAAGAGATTTCAACCTGTGGCCATGGGCGAATCCATTGGCCCAAAAGACCGCTAACCCCAACACGCAGGGCGTAACGATGTGCACCGGCCTATGAAAGTGAAAGAAAAGTATTGTATGAATGCATTGCATTCTTCAAGAAATGAAGCTAGTGACAAGGGAAACGTTTTCAAAAAAGAAAACCATTTTTAAAGAAGAAAGTCCTCGTCCACTGATGTTTGCGAACGAAAGCATGTATGCATGTACGTATAGTATGTATGGAATGATGAATGCATGATAGAAAACCTACGTTGCTATATTTTAACGATATGAAGTAATGCTTACTAGTATTCGACTTATTTTAGTTTTTATGTGTGTCCCTCCCCCCACAGGAAGCTAAATGGGCAGTACGCCCTGGAGGAACACAACCAAAGGGAAAGAGCACGGAGGTTTAGGCATGAAGGTTTTAAATGTATGAAAGGCCTTTTTATTTTAAAGATTTATATTTTCCACTCTAGACCTCTTTTATTATAAAAGCACTTTTTATTTTATAATTTAGAGTCTTGCATCCTGGGAATGACTGTAAAAAGTTTTAAATCAGACGGTAATTCTCGTCGTATTTCTAAAATATTTTGCAAAAGGGTCTATCCCAAGGACAGGCATTACAGAAATTGACCTCCAAGAAACGACGTCGTTTCCTTCTCGAGTGGGTTGGGCTTCACATGTCCTTGGCTTGGGCTTAGGTGGTGTTACATGAAATCTCCCAAAACATTAGAGATCTCCCAAAGGTAAACAATAATTTTTTTTTTCACAATCATATGAGAAGCTGACACAACGCGAAAAATCCCTTCACTAGTCAAGCTCAAAAAGATCCCCCTCGTCTGCAAGTGTTTGGGCTCTAGAAGTCCCAAGCTTAAGGCAACATCCTTTGCTTCTACAGAGTAACTACAGGCATGCTTAAGATATCTAGCCACAAAATCTATTTGGTCTTTCAAAATGGGGGCTCCCTTTAGCTCGAATGACCCTGACCCGTCATCATCCTTGTTGAGAGCTTCTAGAATGTCCTTAAGACGATGGGCAACGACATCTAAACAAACAACAACATACTTATAGTGAGCATCAACAGTAAACTCGTCTTCTACTAAGTCATTAATCTCATTCATCTTGCTGAAGGTCCTGAGTACCTACCACAACTTCTACCATTCCTGGTTGAGAATGATAGTAGAAACTACCACAATGAGATTTCGAGAAATCGTAGTAAGTAAATAAACAACATACCACATACAACATAAGCATATAAAGGCAAACCATAAAATGAATGCATGGACATGTACTTAACACAAAACTTAGTTCATACAATTTGAATTTTCAAAAGCATATAATAGAGATCCTTTGACTTCTTAATAAAACATCTTTTTCATTAGTACAATATCATTAGAGATAGCACATCTTTAACTTTCACTTCTTGTAACATGTAATTCAGATACCTCACAGCTCCCTTATCCACCGTTGGTTTCCTGCTGGTTATCGCATCACCCAACAACCCACTTGATTGTGGTGACTATGTCATAGTCCTTACTATGCGGCAGTTCGCCATTTCGCCTTCACCGCATATAACACATGTGACACCCACTAGCTTTATGTGCTACCTTGCTTCGGTATCCTTTCCACAAGGATCCATTCGAGGCTCGCCGACTGTACTTCGTCAACCCATGGGCTACCACTCCAATTTATGCACTTTAGAGAGAACAGAGGAGTTCCACCAGGACATTCCCCCCATCCTAGCATTTGGGGTGATTACCCCCCATCCTAGCACTTGGGTCATGATAAAACATGTACAAACTATTTTCTTTAAAAACAATACACAACCCAAACACATGTGATATGAAACTTGTGATACTTTTCGTTTAATGCATCATGTGGACATGTAAATACCGAAAATCATGTAACCATGTGACACAACATTGAACATCTCATGTTACGGCTTGAAAATATTAGAACATTTTAATACTCATTTCACAAACATAGGCAATAGCATTCGAGACATACCAAAGTAGAAGAGCAATATCTTAAACCAAAATACATGAGCATGGCCAAATCATTTTAGACTTACATAAACATGTTATAACAAGCAACTCAAGCTAATATTTTCAACTTCTAAGCATGTCCGGGATATTATAATCAAGCAAAATATGGCAAGATCATCATAGCAAGAGATTATAATCAATCAACTAATTCATATGATAGCACAAAGGAATGCAAAGTTCACACAATGTATATAAATATTATCTAAAGTGGGTTCAGAGTCCACATACAAAAATCCAAAGCAATGAAATATGATCAAGCAAGCTGTAAAAAGTGTTTGCTCAAAATATTAGACACAAGAAGACGTAACCTAAATCTGACTTGTGTGGTCATGCTAGGGTTTCTTTTGCTCATGGTGGCAATCCAATCATTCGGCCTAAAGGCCCTAGGTTGAAGGTGGCCATGTTTTTCCCTTAACCTTGGGAAGGTCTTAGGCGTGTGCATGGTGGCCGAGATTCCTTAGAAATGAGGTGGGAATCTCTTCTTCTAGTTTGGGCCTCCCCTTTGGGGAAAACCTTAGTTTTCCCCTAAAAAATCTCTCTCAAAAGAAAGGTTAAACGTTCCGGCATAATGGTGGTGGTCTTTCTTGGATCCGAAACCCTTGTGATCCCATCACCCTTGTGTGCGTGAGTGCGTGAGTGCGTGAGTGTGTGACTTGTGAGTAGTGAGAGTTAGAGTGGTATCGTGCAACATGTTCCTTGAGAACATGGTTGTCACCTTCTTCCTTGCTTGTGACTAAGAAGATAGAGTGAGAAATGGTGCTTGTTCGGAGAGAAAATGGAGAAAAAGTAGGTTTGGGCATGTGAGAGGTGAGGAGATTGCAAAGCATGAACTAAAATGGCATCCAAAAGGTCTTCTATCCATTTGCCCTTACCCTTTTATAGGCCCTTCGGTTCCCTCTCACACTCAACCTTCGAAATGCATGAAATCTTAGCATGGGCGCCATGTAGTATATCCCTCATCATTTGGATGAATCCTTCTTCATCTTCTCATATCTTTGTTTTCTTTGGGAACTTAAAGGCCTCTTGACAAGTGGAGTGTTGAGCTCTAATCCTAAACCCTAATGCCTTTTTGTGTCCCTCCTCTATGTTCAAGTTCATTGAAGCTATGGGGTTTAAGCATCTTTTTACTAAAACCCTAATCATTCTTGGGAGAGTGGGCATGTAACGCCCTCAGCTCCCGCTTGGGATTGGACAGTGACTGAAGTGTCGGATATGTAACTCAAGGCTACATACCTCGTATATGACAGTTAAGATGCAATGCACTTATTGTAATTCTAGCAATATGCAATAAATTGCAGTTGAATTTCATGTAAATCTAAGTAAGATTTAGAGAAATTTTGCTAAATATCATGGCACCACAAAGACTAAATATCTCAAAAGATTTCATTGTTCAAATTACCCAAATAAATATTGTTATGAAATCTCCCAATAACATTAGGGATCTCCCAAAGATAAATCAAAATTTCCCTTTTTGACAATCACACCGGAAATCGACACAACACAAGAATCCCTTGTTAGTTAGGGTTAGAAAGATCCCCCTTGTCTACAAGGGTTCAGGCTCTAGAACCCCAGGCTTGAGGCAACCTTCTTCGCCTCCACTGAGTAACTACAGGCGTATTTAGGATGCCCATTTAAAAAGTCCACATGATCTTTCAAATTGGAATCTTTCTTTGACTTATACGATCCTGACCCGTCATTATCCCTATTGAGAACATCTTGAATGTCTTTGAGACGTTGAGTGGCAAACTCTAAACAAATAGCAACATACTTATAATAAGCTTCAACAACAAACTCATCTTCTACTAAGTCATTAATCTCTTTAATCTTGCTTAGGGTCCTGAGTACCTGCCACAACTTCTACCATTCGGGATTGGAAATGGTAGTGAAAATTACCAAGGTGAGATTTTGAGAAATCTCAGTAAGTAATCAAATAACATGCAATAGATAACATAGGCATATGAAGGCAAACCATGAAATGAATGCATGGACATGTACTTGGCACAAAACTTAGTATCAAGCTTAGTTCATGCAATTTGACTTTTTTGAGCATGTAATATATCTTTAACTCATTGCCTTGTTCACTTCTTGTAACATGTTCCAAACGGTCCCTTAGAGGAGGGACTCAAAAAGGTATTAGGATTTCAGTTTTTAGAGCTTTACACGCCACTTGTCAAGAGACCTTTGTGTTCCCAAGAAAAATAAAGATATGGGAAGATGAAGAGGGGATTCAGCCAAGTGATGAGGGATGTACCACATGGCACCCATGCAATGATTTCATGCATTACCAAGGTAAAGTGTGCGAGGAAACTGAATGGGCATATAAAAGGATAGAGGCCGACAGTTAGAAGGCCTTTTGGATGCCATTTTGTTCATGCTTTGTAATCTCTTCACCTACCACACGCCCAAGACAACTTTCTCTCCATTTTCTCTTTAAACAAACACCATCTCCCACTCTCTCTTCTTAGTCACAAGTAAGGAAGAAGGTGAAAACCATGTTCTCAAGGAACACGTTGCATGGTACCACTTTAACTCTCACTACCTACAAGTCACGCACACATACAAGGGTGATGAGGTCACTAAGGTTTCGAATCCAAGGAAGACCACCACCATAACTCCAAGTATTCAACCTTTCTTTGAGAGAATTTCTTGAGGGAAAACCAGGATTTTTCCAAGAAGGGAAACCAAAACTAGGAGAAGAGATTCCCACCTCATTTCTCATGAATCTCGGCCACTTTGCACAACATGCACCTGACCATGCACTCATACACACCCCTAAGCCCTTCCGAGGTCAAGAGGAAAAACACGACCACCCTTATGCAAGGATCTCTAGGCCGAATGCTTGGAGTGTCACCATGAGCAAAAAAGAAGCCCTAGCTAGACCACCCACATTGAATTTAGATTACGTCTTCTTGTTTCTAATATTTGAACAAACACTTTTTATAGCTGGCTTGAAAATGTTTCACTACTTTGGATTTTTGTAAGTGGACTTTTAACCTACTTTGGATAATATTTGTATACATCATGTGAAATTTGCATTCTTATGTGCTATCATATGAACTAGTTGATTGATTATAATCTCTTGCTATGGTGAACCACGCTTAGGTCTGTGACACCATTTCTCATAACTTGTGGTGAACACTCTTAGGTTCGTGTGACCCTTTAACATATCATGGAGTGAAACACACTTAAGTTCATGTTTCACTTAACATATGGTGAACCACGCTTAGGTTTGTGGCACTGCTTATCATAACTTGTGGTGAACACGCTTAGGTCCGCATCACCCTTTAACATATCATGGAGTGAAACACACTTAAGTCTGTGTTTCACTTAACATATGGTGAACCACGCTTAGGTCTGTGTCACCCTTAACATCTTATATTTCTTAACGCATGAGAAGTTTGTTGGACTTCGTGAACGTTTCTAGCATGGCATATACTTGTACGTAGCATAACATGGCATGGCATAATGTGATCTGAACATAAACATTCCATGGCATATATGATCTGAGAACTACATGAACATTATTTAGCATACATGACTTGAATACTGTGTGAACATTACATAGCATACATGATCTAGTTACTGCATAAACATTTCATGGCATATGTTATCAAACTACTACATGAACATTACATGGCCTACGTGACTTGAATACTACGTGAACATTACATGGCATATGTGACTTGAATACTACGTGAACATTACATAGCATTCATGTGATTTTAATAACATTCAATCCATCAAACAACAATCCATAATAGCATTACATAAAAAAGCTCACTTACATGCATATCATTATAATTCATTGAAGATCATGAAAGGGATCTAACCTTGGCTTAGCTCGTAGCGTAGTGTAGACAAACATCACATTTTCATATACAATTAGAACATTTACAGTACACATGCAATTATATGATCATACTAATTACCTCTAAGCGTTGCTTCCACAATCTCACGTGATAGCTTGTGACCTATACGAGGCACTAATTGTCACTAGCTTTCCTAGAAAGACGTGTCGTAGCATTCTAAATACTTAAAATCATATATAGAGATAATTTAATTACACTAAGATTAATACATAATAATATTATTCAAAACTCATAACATATTCCTTACTTCCATTTAAAAATATAACTTAATAATTTTATAAAAATCTAGTTAAAAGTCAATTGGAATATTAACTAAATAACAGGCTCAAAAATAGTTTAAGAAAAGGATACTCTACAAATATACTTTAAAATTATGCTTTAAAATCCCTTAAATACTTTCTATAAAATAAGTCTATGACTAATATATTTTTAGAGTTGTTGCTATGAAATTTCAAATCAAGTCCAACCTCCTTTCCAGGTCAGCCTCCTCCTCAACCATCTGATGCCAACAGTTCTGTTAGACCCCCACATAAAATCGCCTCTAAAGTTGCACCTTGGCCATACCCACACATATCGCTCTAGCGGAGTGTTGAGCGAGTGTCAAGTGGAGCTCTCAGGTTGCAGACTCGCATGAGCGGACTGTCGAGCGAGTTTCGAGCAGAGCTCTCGGGTTGTATTCGCTCAAGCGGAGTCGAGCGGAATGTCGAGCAAACCTTGGCTCAAGCCAGGGTCAAGCCACAGTCAAGCCAAACCTCAAAAATGGCATTTTCAGCATGAAATCAAGCCAAAGTTCGACCCCCATGCACCACTTTAGCTGAACCATTGGCTCATGCATGCCACGACCATGTGGTTTATGCCACTATCTTTCTTTACTTCATTTATTTTAATTATTTTATTTCATTTATTTCAAAGTGACCTATTGGGGGTTTCCAACTTATTTTGCTAAATAGGACATTTTTTTCTTACTTTAGGATCTTTTGGCAAAAATCCGAGAGGGAGAACTATTGTTTGAGAGATCACCATCGGTGCTTAGCACTTGGAATTTTTGGGTGCAATTCGTGAATCCCAAAGAGAGGATCATTTCATGCAATTCGTGAATTGGAGTGAGNATCACCATCGGTGCTTAGCACTTGAAATTTTTGGGTGCAATTCGTGAATCCCAAAGAGAGGATCATTTCATGCAATTCATGAATTGGAGTGAGTCAACTATCTTGTCTTACAACTTGGTGCAATTTGTGAATCCAAGTTGTGTTTATCTTTGTTCATGTTATTTTATCAATATATGAGGTTTATTCAACACTTGTGCAATTCGTGAATCAATTGTTGGATTACTTTCATTTGTTCATTCAAGTTCATAAGTATTTGGCTTTGATCTTGAGTGTTCATTATTTGGTTCTTGTTGTTCATCATCACATTGTCCATCCAATCCATCCAAACCACATTTTCAGCCAACCCTAGTGTTTGTCTTCCTTCCATAAATTGTTCCCTCCATCCACCTAGCCCTAGTCGAAATCACTTATCTTATCCATCCAAATTCAAATTCGGCACTGTTGCCTTATTTGAATTAACCCTAGCCGACCACCATTCTTTCCATATCAGTGTTTCCATAAGTTGGAAACCCTAGTTGACCACATCATCCACTCCATAAAGCCTTAGCCGAATTCACCACTTCCCATATTCAGCCAACCCAAAATACTTTTCATCTTCACACTCCCACCAACCCTAGCCGAAATCCTAGTCCATATAAGGTAACCTTTACCTTGTTGGCATCCTTGACCTCTTCCAAATCATATCTCTTGATTTAAGGAATTGTCAATCATCTTCAATTCCATAAATCACTCTTTCCTAAAATACCTCAAGTCCATCTTTGACTTACCAAACTAGCCAAACCCGAAATCTCATTCTTTCATAAGGATTCCTACCACTTAGGAATCTTTCCTAAAATATCTCACTCTTCCACATTTCGGCAACCCTAGTTGCCTCCACCAAAACCCTAGCCTCCATCCAAGATTCAGTAGCCCTAGTTGCCCCTTGGTCGAACCCTAACCCCACTCACTCAATCCTTGCATCCATCCACTCGGCACCCATCCAAGAACAAGCTATAGCCGAACCACATTGAGCCATATTCACCCATACACTTCATCAACCCTTTTTACCCTCCCATACATCCATTCAAGCCTAAATACTTAACCTCACCATACCAAAGTTGCCATCATCACCAATGTTGCACCATATCCAAGCAAGAGAGGACTTGGCACTCGGTTAATACAAGGAGGACATAGGCGAGGAGATCATAGTGTTTAGGGATTTGACCAGGGTCCCTAACAAGTTCATCCTGCTCGTCGTATGCTGATCTTGACACAACTTCTACCATTCCGGGAGGAATGGTAGTGGGACTACCACAATGAGATTCCTTGAAATCTTAGTAAGTTAAAAAATCAACTTGCGCAGAGATAATATATGTGTGATTAATGATAAACATGAGATACATGCAATGATATGTAAAATAAAAAATCGTATTTGTCTATCATCCAGGTTCCTCAACATTTTTAGAAAAACTTTAATGCACTTTCTCTTTCAGAGAACTTTTTCACTTTCTCATTTGAAAAATATGACATTCTGAAAGAGAACATTTCATACCTCATTGCCTAAAAAAAATCATAACATTTCATCGTTATTAAAGTAGTCATTAACAGCATAACGTATGGCATCGTCACAGTTCCCCATGTGTACTATGAGTGCCTGCCAGTGACCGTAGTACGACTCACGTTGAGACTACATTATTTGCAAACTCGTTCTCAATTCATTGGTAATATAACATAACATCATTATAATATCATAACATATACATCCACCAGTATTAGGTGTCATAATATTTGACTTTGCTCCGACGTTCTTTAAAAAGAACCTATTCGAAATTCGTTGACTGTTCTTTATTAATTCAGGGGTTATCACTCCATTTTACTTACTCTAGAGTGGACATAGGAGTTGCACTAAGACAATTCCCCATCCTAGCCTTTGGGGTCATGAAAAAATTTATTTTCATGCATTGCTTTGAAAAATATATTTCATGACATGTGTATAGTAAGATTCATGAAAAATTATATTTATATATGCAATATGCCAAAATGGTGAGAAATTCACATGTCATGTAAACCAGTAATCAAATGCTCAATGATGTATCATATGATGTTTTATGCTTAAAATAACATTTAATATGAATGCAGTGTTTACACAAGAATCATAAATAAATTATCTAAGAGTAAGTTAGAAGCTAACTTATAAACTTCCCGAGTTTAGATAATCGAAGTGTCTGTAATGAAAGTTACACTAATTTAGGATTTGAACTTCTAAAGACGATGTTCATAATCAAAGGGTTATTTACAAAACTGTCCCTAAACTTAGTAAAATTTCACTAAGGCCCTAAATTTTTACTATTTACCAATAAGCCCTAAATTTAACCAAACTTCATAAACCCATATTTTCCATATTATAAAACCATCTGCCCTTAGAGTTTTAAGAATCAAAGTGAAACTATGCTAATCACGCTTAACTCGTGGCATGCATTTCATTAAGGCCATAGTTGACCCAAACTGACCATTGCACTAGGTAAACACACTGCCCTTAGTCTTCATTTCAATCAATCCCTCTTGGTGAATCCAGATATTAAACTCAGACATAGCAATTTTGGGTCTCGATCTACCTCCCTTTCTTTTAGAATCATATCTAATGATGTTGAAATCCCCAACAAATAGTCTAGGACCAAATCCCGACCCTTGAAGGCTCATATGATCCCATAAAGCTTGATGCTCATACCTATTACATTTTTGCATAGATAAAGGTGCACAAAAATTGATGGGATCCTTCCCCAACTCTTAAACTAATGAACTGTAATCCCATATGAACAATCTGCACAATAGTATCCTTATCCTAGAAGATCCAAAATTTAGCACCTATATTGTTATTGGTGACCATAGAAGTCATATGTAAGGAAGTCATCAAACACTGACCTCGATCCGAGCTCTGAAAAGGTTCAAATAAGGCAATAATTTTCGGTTTATACTTACCATTAATCTTCTTTAAACGATTTTTCAATGTACTGATGCCCTGTAAATTCCAAGCAACTATAGGACCAATCATTGAGATTCTAAAAAGTTATGGGCATTAACCCGAGTGGAGCTTTTGATTTTCACAAACTGCTTCCTATGATATTTCTTTTTCCTAGGCAGAATTTCAGATTCCGTATGGTAGTCTTTGTCCTATGGGAGGATTTCGAGGATGTTTCATTTTCTGGCTCCGAGGAACAATCTTCCAAACTAAAATCATTATCATTCCCCACCTTTTTTAATAAGCTCACGTCCTCTACTTCTACATCACTACATTGATTTTCCTCAGTGATAAACAGTATACTTTGATTTAACCCAAATTGGTAATTTGAATTCGAAACCTTCCTGGGCTCTTCATTCATGTTATCATCATCCTCCTTTCTAACCTGGTTATTCAGTATAGTGTTAGGACCTAACTTCACCAAACAGCTTTCATTTTTTTCCACATCTTCAAACTGAATTTTTTCTGGTTCATTTTTTTCCAATCTTTCCTGATTCTCCACATCTTCAAACTGATTTTTACCAGGTTCATTAACAACAATATTTTGTTTCTCCTTACTACTCTTGGGTATCTCTTTCTTACGGGTCCAGATTTTCTCCACAGACCCCTGGTTTTTCCCAGATCGACATTTGCTCAAATTATGGCCCTACAGTTTGCATTTGCTGCAAAGTAGACATGGCTAAAGCTTACGACTGAGTTGATTGGAGTTTTTTTAATGGAGATCCTTCGCTGCTTCGGTTTCTCTTCTTAGGTCTGTGCTCTTATTCGGGAGTGTATTTCTACCCCTTGGTATTCTATCATGATGAACGATACTACGAAAGATTTTTTCATGGTGGTCGGGAATTGAGACAAGGGGACCATTTGTCCCCTTATTTGTTCATCATCTTACAAGAAGTGCTCTCTAGGCTAATCAAGCAAAGCGTGGGGGCAAATAGGTTCGGTTAATTTTCTCAGCCCAGAGGTACTACTATTATCACCCATTTAATGTATGCTGATAACCTGGTTATTTTCACCAATGGGAGCATGAGATCCATTAAGGAACTCCTTAAGGTGCTTCATAAATATGAATCCTAGTCTGGTCAAAGTATCAACAAAGACAAGACGGCCATGTTCCTCTCAAAACGTATTTCTTTGTCTCGTAAAAGGGAGATCTTGTAGAGAACTGGCTTTTCGGAGGGCTCTTTCCCCTTTAAATATTTGGGGGTCCCTATCGTCTCAGGTAGACTCAATCATTCACATATGGAGGAAATGCTGACTAAAGTGCGAAAGAAGATAAGTGGCTGGAGAATGAAACTTTTATCTGCAGGTGGTAGACTGATTTTATTATGGCATGTGTTATCTAGCATGGCTCTTCATTTATTTGTTGTTCTGCAGGTCCCCTAATCTATCATCAAAGAGCTGCACCGTCTGATGAGCACTTTTTTCTGGGGGGAGATAAATGATAAAGGAAAAAAAATGGGTATATTGGAATAACATTTGCAAACCTTTAGAGGAAGGTGGCCTCGATTTGAGACACCTCGACGACATGCAAAAAGCCCATCACATGAGATTTGCTTGGAATTTAATTCAAGGTAATTTCCTTTGGGCTAGCTTCTTTAAAAATAAATATATGGGGGCTAAGCCTTTGACCTTTATTGATCCTAATAAGGGCTTTAGATTTTGGAAAATGATTATTAGAAGTATGCCCCTGGTCATGAATAATGCGAAATGGAAAATTAAGGAAGGAAATGTCTTCTTCTGGCATGACAAATGGCAAAACAGTGGGCCCCTAATGGATCATATGACTATAATGGGCTCCCCTCTTCTGCGTGTTAAAGATTGCAAATTGAATAATAGTTGGGATGCTGATTTATTATGAGGCTAGTTGGCCCTGATAACGTTGATGATATCTTGGATACTTTAGCCACTTGTAAGACTGGTTCGGATGTTCTTTTCTGGACTTAATCTGACAATGGATGTTTCTTTACTAAATCGGCTTGGGACTGTGTTTGCATCAGGGGCTCACAGTTAGATTGGCATTCCTGGGTGTGGCATAAGGTGATTCCGCTCAAAATGTTCATTGTTATGTGGAAGGCTTGGTATTCGGCTTTAAGAGTGGATGATTGCCTCCACCGTATTGGTATTCCAATCGTCTCTCGTTGTGATTGTTGCAGTGTTGCTGGTCACTATGAAGATTAGAACCATGTTCTGTTTGAAAGTGAGCTACCCTATAAGGTGTGGCAATTTTTTGGTCACATGTTTGGCGTCCCCGTGGGCAGAACTTGGAAGGATATAGTGTCCTCTTGGTTTCGTCGAGCTAAATCTTCTTCCCAAGTGGGCTTAGTTATAGGGATCATCCCGGTGATTATCACTTGGAGACTCTGGAGGAGAAGATGTTCAGCACGTATGGAGGGTCTTAATGTTCTTTTTCTCAATCTTTTGCATTCCATTAAATACCAGATTGGTTTATTATGTCATGACTCTAAAAAATTTCTAGTTTGTCTAATTTTGATGTGCAGGTGCTTCAATGGTTAAATATTCCTATAGTCACCCCTTTAGCTTGCAGTGCCGTTTAGTGGCTTGGACGAAACCCCAAACTGGATGGTTCAAATTGAACTCAAATGGCCGTAGCCTGGGCAATCCAAGCCATTCTGGTGTGGGTGGTATCATTAGAGATGATCATGGCAAACTGGTCCATTCTTTTGCTTCACATTTTGGAGTTGGTTCTAACAACAAAACTGAATTACTAGCCCTTCTTCATGGTCTCAAGGTTTGCATCTCTTTGAATTTAAATTTTGTTGAAATTAAACTTGATTCTTTAACTATAGTCTCCTGGTGGAACCGAAGAAGATGTGGGGTATGGTACTTGGAGGATTTCTGGGAGGAAATCAAGGAGATCAGGGTGTCCATGACATGCTCTATAAAACACAATTTCAGAAAAGGAAATCAAGTGGCAGACTGGTTGGCTAAACAAGGGGCGGAAGGATTTAATCTTGCATGGAATAGCTTGGGGGACTCTCCCCGTAGGTTGAAAGGCCTTATTCACATGGATTATTCTGGGCTACCTTCCTTACGCTTTCTCTAGTTATTTTTGCTGGCCTCTGTTGGATTATTCTGAACTTTGTTGGTTTGAGTTTTAGTTATGATACATGGGTAGCTTCATTGAATATCTGTTGACCCCATGGGTCGTCTTATGTTACCACGGTTTTCCTCCACCATAAGTGAGGGCTATTAATAAATTTGGGGTTCCGTCCTCTTTAAAAAAAAAAAGAAAAAAAAAGATGTGATTTCAACTATTCAACCTCATGGATACATGTGTACTCAAATTCATCAATTGCCAATAGTATTTATAACCTTTGGGATCATTAAAACTTAGGCATTAGGTTATATAAGTTCATCCCAACACTTAAACATGGTTTTAAGACCTTAATTCTCACTAAACCATCCGTTAAGCATATGCATGATGTTTTCTAGTTTTCCTTACCCAAGATGTTTCAAAACTTAGTTAAATCATGCATTTTTATTCTTATCCCAATCACAAGCCTTTTCTAAATGCACATTATTCAAGCCTAACTAAATTAATCAAAACTTCCATAAGTTAAGCAAAAACTAATCAAAACCGATGCATGCTAGATGATTAACACAAGATAGAATTAAAGCCTATTATGCATGCTTCCAACTTCAAAATTAAACCTTCAAAATTCATTCTAAGACATTAGTGAATCATATAAAATCATATCAAGCCATGCCATGGCTAAAACTTTGACCCAAAGTAATTTATTTCATGAAAACATCAAATCTGACCGACTTGACATTAGCATCCTAAACCTTAATTAAAATCAATCAAAACCTCATTCTCATTCCATAAATAAAAGCCTAACATGTCATTATAACAATTAACAAAAGATAGGGCAAGATTACTTATAGAAATCATGGCCCTTATAATCCCAAAACAACTTCACTCAAGAAATTTCAAGAACTTCACCGATTTCACGCTATTGTTCACTAAAGGGGAGAAATGCTCTCAAGACTCAAGAGAAGGCTTGGAGTAGAGGTTTAGAGAAATGAAGAAGTGAGGGAAGTATTTATAGGCTTCAAGAAGGGAGGGGGACGTTGGCCTTGGATGAAGATGAGGCTTTGGATTGGTGGAGATGGGAGGTGGAGTGATGCGTGAAGTTTTTAGGTTTGTGTCATGCTTGGTTAGCTGAATAGTGCCCTATATTTTCATGATTTCTTCACGGTCAGGTGTAAGAGTGAGTCTATAGGTGCAGGGGCTGCATTGGTGCAGAAAATAAAATCAAAATAATCAAAAGAGAAAAACACAATGGAGGCCAACGGTTTTGAATAAAAATTGTCGAGATTTTGATCCCTCTTTTGTCCCATCCTCTTGGTCTGTATTTGGGGGCATTATGGCCATCATTTGAAGGCCTATTCATGTGGGGAAGATAGGCATGAGTGGCTGCCAAGTGATCATGCATGGGCAGAAAAAGAAAATGTGATGCCCCGACTCCCACGTAAAAAAAATCTCGGGAATCGTGACGTCAAGATGATGACAACACTGGTCACGCATCCCAACAACAAGTGTTCATGTGTGTGTAACACGCAAAAGTGCACAACAAAACGCAGCGGATAAATAAATAAGTCAACTAAGTACCAGAATTTGCTTAATACAAATATCCAAAAACAAAGCATTTTAAAAACAAGAACCAATGTCCCAAAAAGATAATACAAAGCTGAAAATACAAATACATGTGATCCCAAATCACTCCTCCGGCAGAGTCAAATCCTCAGCCTCATATCATCAACATCAAAATCTACAATACCAGAAAATGGTACCGTAGGTAAATAAAACCCAAAATGCTCCAAGATATAAATATATTAAAATAATTAACGATATGCATGCACATGATGACCAAAGCGCAAAACTCGAGAAAAAATACCATTTTTCGAAAATCATAATTTTTTCACGTATGCTAAAAATCACCATTTGGCACAAAACTAAAATCCAGAAATAAATCCATTAATTTCAATTTTAACCGTATGCACCATGGCCTCCCCTAGGGACCATCCACATACTTTGGCTTCCTTCGTCACCCCACGGGTAATGACCGTGCGAGTGATGCACAACGAGTGATGCCCAATTCTGCACCCTCCGCATACATAGCCAAGCATCCTCTGACCCCCGCCAGCACAAGGGGCCACGGAGTCGAATCGAAAGCGCTACCATCCTGTCCAAGTCCCGGGCAATAGCTTCAGGGGACGACACTCAGTATATTCCACTCCTAAGTGCCCAGAGGAGCTCCACCGAGATAATACCCCATCTCAGCTTGGGGTTGATACACACGCACCTGAAAAGCCTTTTTCACATTAAACACAGTTTCCAAAATACACACCTACGCATGTGTGCACAATGCCATGAAATCGACAAAATTACCAACAACCAATACAGTCAAACCAGATAATCAAATCACAGTTTATAAAATAGGTTAGTATAAAAATATACTTAAGTCTTAAAAGTCTTTTGGAGAAATACTTACAGCGCTATAAAGTAATTTTAGGAGGATCACGAAGGTACAAAAGACGGCTGGAAGGCAATGTAATAGTGTAAAAACACTATGGCCGAAATACATAGAAAACCCAAATTCAAATGGGTCAAGCGAAAGCTAGGGAACAGTAGGGTAGGGCCTATGGAAGGTGGTGAACCTAGTGGAAGTGACGATTGGCCGTGGGTGGCGGCCGAAATGGCGGTGGATGGCCAAAAAGGGTGAAATCGGAGATGTAGACAATGGGGCTTTACTGGTGACGGATTGGAGCTGAGGTTGGGTGGGTTAGGATGGCAAGAGGCCGGTGAAGAAGTGGTGAAAAGATGGCGGCCAAAGGTGGCCGGACGGCGTCGCAGCGACGCAAAGAACGCTGCGGCTTGAAGCCGTGCAAATGGGTCGACGGTGGCTCGAGATGGCTTGAAATTGATGGTGGATGATCGCCGGCCGAAGGGGAAGAGAATGGTGCCGACGGTGAGGGCCACGAACGGCCAGCGGCGGTGGGCTGGAAGTGAAGGCCGAATGGCATGGGGGAGAGGAGAGAGGGACGTCGCGGGGGAGAGAGGGAATGCAGCGAAAGAAAGAAGAGAGAAAAGAAGAAAAAGAAAAGAAAGGGAAAAAGAAAAAGGAAGGAAAAGAAATGAGGTCCAATCCTCACAACTTTTGGGTCACAACTGATCCTCAAAATAATTATTTAAAAAATAGTAAATTAAATAAATCAATATAAACTCAAAACTAGTTAAAGTAAAATATTAAACTCCAACAATAACATTCTTTAAAATAAAAAGCAATTTAATTGCAGAGCACTAATTAAAATTATGAAAGCACATTAAAATAATTCCCGATTTAAAAATCATAAAATAATCTCGGGAAAACACGTTAAATTAAATTAAAAGGCTCAAAATCAAATATTTAATTACAAAGCCCTTCATTAAAATGTACTTAAAAATCGGGGTGTCACAACCTGCCCCCCTTAAAATAAATTTCGTCCTCGAAATTGTAGGGTCAAACATGAATGCTAAAGACAGGCATGAGATGCGACTAAGAATAGGCTTAAGAGACATACTGCCATTCATCCAAACAAATACAGGTATTGCTCCATCCTGTCCGCTTCTCTTTCCCAAGAGAAATCTTAAACCAATGGATCACTCCAAGCTACCTTCATCAAAGGTATCGACTTAGATCTTAACATTTGCTCCTTCCAATCTACAATCTGCGTCGGGACAACCTCATAAGTAAGGTTAGGTTGAAATTGAATGTGTCCTGGGTCGACAAAACGCGGCTCTTGCTGATCAAAACTTTTCTTCAACGAGGACACATAGAATACATCATGAACTTCTCCAAAATACTCTGGCAAGGCAATTCTATAAGCAACAACCCCAACCTTCTCCGAAATCTGAAAAGGTCCAACATACCTTGGGCTAAGCTTTCCTCTCTTACCAAAGTGCTTAACGCCTTTCATAGGAGAGATTTTGAGATAAGCCCAATCACCTTCCTCAAAAAACAAGTCTCTTCTCCTTGAATCTGCATAACTTTTCTGTCGGCTTTGCGCTGCTGCCATTTTAGCTCTTATAATTCGGGCCTACTCTTGCATTTCTTGGATTAATTCAAGCCCAATTAATTTCCTCTTGCCAGCTTCATCCCAACACAAGGGCGATTTGCACTTCCTCCCATACAACGCTTCATACGGAGCCATCTAAATAGAGGCATGGAAGCTATTATTATAAGAGAACTCTATAAGCGGCAGATGATTTTTCCAGCTTCCCTGAAATTCCATGACATACGCTCTCAACATATCCTCCAAGGTCTGAATAGTACGCTCAGATTCACCATCAGTCTGAGGGTGATAAGCAGTACTGAACTTCAAATTAGTGCCTAGCGTTGTCTGCAAACTTTTCCAAAAACGCAACGTGAACTATGAGTCCCTGTCCGACACAATACTCTTGGGTACTCTATGCAACCTTACGATCTCCTTAACATACAACCGCACTAATTTACCCAAAGAGTCGGCATTATTTACAGGCAAGAAATGAGCACTTTTGGTCAACCTGTCCACAATGACCCAAATTGAATTCTTTTCTCTTAGAGTCCTTGGCAAACCCACAACAAAATCCATAGTAATATCATCCCACTTCCATTCAGGAATAGGAAGTTTACCGGCGGGTCTTTGATGTTCAGCTTTTACTTGGCAGCATGTGTCACACTTCTCAATGTACAGGGCAATATCAGTCTTCATCCCTTCTCGCCAAAAATTTTTCTTCAAATCTTGATACATCTTCATGCTGCCAGGATGAACTAAATAAGGAGTCGCATGAGCTTCAGCCAATATTCGCTCCTTAAATTCTGAATCTCGAGGAATAACTCTAGGATCCTGAAACCGAAGAATGCCATCTTTATCCAAACTGTAATGTGAAGGTCCTTTAGACTTCCTGATATCCAGTAACTTTGGATCTTTTCTTTGAAGAGTCTTTAATTCCTCAAAATCATTAACTCAGACATCCATTACCTAGGATAATAATTTTTCTTGCTACGAACTCTCAATAAGAAGTCTTCTCATCTCACAAAGGAGAGAGTCCACACATGAAGATTTTGCTTCATCTAAAAATTCTGATTTCCAGCTCAACGCATCAATGACTAGATTTGCCTTCCCTGGATGATACTTGTCTCGCACTGGTAGTCTCTAATCAGCTTTAGCCATCGCCTCTGCCTCATGTTGAGATTCTTCTGAAAAAATATATGCTTTAAACTTTTATGGTTGGTGTAAACTTCACACACTACACCATATAGATAATGTCGATAGATCTTGAGAGCAAATAATATTGCCGCCAACTCCAAGCCATGAGTAGGATAATTTTTTTTATGATCTTTCAGCTGATGAGATGCATAAGCAACAACTTGTCCTTGCTGCGAAAGAACACACCCTAACCCAAACTTGGATGCGTCGCTGAAAACCACAAATGGCTAATTTGACTCCAGAAGAGCCAATACTGGTGCCGTTGTCAATCTTCTCTTTAGTTCTTGGAAACTTCTCTCGCACTTATCTGACCAATTAAATTCAACATTCTTCCTGGTCAACGCAGTGAAAGGTTCGGACAATAGGAAAAATCCTTCTACAAATCTTCGATAGTATCCGGCAAGTCTCAAAAAACTGCAAACTCACGCATTGTTGAAGGACGTGGCCAAGACAAAACAGCTTCCACTTTACTTGGATCAAGAGCCACTCCATCTCGGGAAATCACATGTCCAAGAAACTTAACTTCTTCCAACTAAAATTCACATTTACTTAACTTCGCATACAACTGATGTTCCCTTAATTTTCCAAGCACCAAACGAAGGTGATAAGCATGTTCCTCCAAATCTGGGGAATAAATCAGAATATCATCAATAAAGACCATTACAAAAGAATCCAAATAGGGTCAAAATACCCGATTCATGAGATCCATGAAGGCTGCTGGGGCATTAACTAGCCTAAAAGGCATAACCTTAAATTCATAATGCCTATATCTTGATCTAAAGGCCGTCTTAGGTACATCTTTATCGCTTATCCTGAATTGATAATATCCTGATCTCAAATCAATCTTAGAAAAAATTGCTGCTCCTTGAAACTGATCAAATAAATCATCAATTTTTGGAAGAGGATATTTATTCTTGATGGTCACCTTGTTGAGTTCTCTATAATCAATGCATATCCGGAGAGTACCATCTTTCTTTTTGACAAATAAAACTGGTGCTCCCCATGCTGAAGTGCTCAACTGAATAAACCCCTTGTCAACCAATTTTTGCAACTAAATCTTTAACTTTTTCAACTCAGCTGGTGCCATACGGTATGGAGCCTTGTGCATCGGAGCTGCTCCAAGTTTCAAATCAATAACAAACTCCATCTCACGAACTGGAGGCAACCCAGGCAAATCATTTACAAAGACATCCGGAAATTCTTCAACAATGGGAATATCCATCAAAGTCTTATTTCCAGATGGCGAAAAAACCACTTGGACTAGAAAAGCATCCGCCCCACAAGCTATATCTTTCTTCGCTTGAATTGCCGATATAACTGTTGGCTTCGCCCTTAGTTTACTTCCCACATACTCAAAGTAATCCCCATCCGGAAGTTGAAAACTAATCATCCGATTTCTGCAATTAATACTTACAGAATACCGATACAACCAGTCCATACCAAGAATAACATCAAATCCCAGCAACTTGAAAACAATTAAATCTACATCAAGCGTCTTTCCACCAAAATCCAAAGGACAATCCAATGCGATTTTGGAGCAACACACCATCTCTCCATTAGGAAGAGCCACAACCAAAGATTGGGATAAAGGCTCCGCGACCAAGTTACACAGCCGCGCAAAGGTGGCTGATACAAATGACTAAGACGCCCCAAAGTCAAATAACGTACAGGCATAAAAATCATAGAGGCGAACTCTACCTGAAGCACACATACACCCAAAAAAATTCAAGCAAATAATTTACACCAAATACCAAATCCAAAAATTAAATTAAACTCATACTTGTAATCACTCCGACATCCTGAGTAGCTGGCGCCTCATAGTCAACATCTCCGAGGATCATTGCATATACTCGGGCTTGAACCATTTGCCTCTGATCAGCTCTTCCACCACGTCGGCCCCCTCAATCTCTTTGAGCTTGGTTAGGGCACTCGCGATATAAATGCCCCGGTTGGTCACATCTATAACACCGGATCCCATTCGGATGACATTCGCCCTCATGAGCTCTGTTACACCTTGGACAAACTGGAGCTCGACCTTCCATACGTACACCAGGAGCTGCCTATGGTCAGGCCCCAGTCCTCTGTACAAATTTCTGCAGAGACCCAGAGCTGCTACTTTCTCTAGCAAAACTCCTTCTCTTTTGGCCCGAAGGGGAGCCTACAACAAAACTGTTTTCTCGTTCAACCATAGTGGTCAAGTCAATTAACTCATGGACAAAGAAAATCCACTGAAAAATTACAAATCTGCGTATCTCAGGACGCAGACCCTCTTGAAACCGCTCCACTTGTAACTCCTCAGTGGCAATAAGATGGGGCGCAAAACGGCCAAATTTCAAGAAAGCACGAGAGTATTGG
Organism: Pterocarya stenoptera; assembly: GCA_003123785.1. Lineage (NCBI taxonomy): Eukaryota > Viridiplantae > Streptophyta > Magnoliopsida > Fagales > Juglandaceae > Pterocarya > Pterocarya stenoptera. Next base: position 43,862 of record QEOT01004550.1, read on the forward strand.
TCCACAGTCATATTTCCCTGAACCAGATTATTAAATTCCCGAGCTTTCTACCTTCTCATAGAAGGAGGGAAAAATCTATCATCAAACTCCTTTTTAAAACGCTACCAAGACACAGCAGCTAAAAATCTAAACTCTCTGTCCAGGAGATTTCGCTTCGCTCTCCACCAATTTGCTGTTTCTCCTTGCAGCAGATAACTAGCATACAAAACTTACTAAGCTTCCATGCATCCACAAATTTCAAACGTCCTTTCAATTCCATTGATCCAACCTTCAACTTGGAGTGAATCTTCTACTCCAATGAACATGGGGGTCCTATACTTAAGGAACCTCTCATAAGAGCACCCCATTTGTACAGCTAAATTTTGGTTAACTGGCGGCGGTCTGATATTTTGATGAAAAAAATTTGCCAACCTAGTCAAAGCCCTGGCAATGGCATTATCAATCTCGCTGTGAGACGATTCCCCCATAGGTTCCTTATCTTGTCTCCTTGGCCTTACCATTTTTCTGTCAAAATATAATCCTCAACCCCACTTTAGTTCCGATTAGAACGTAAAATAATATAATAAAACAATTTAAAATAAATAATGTAACATAAAATAATTAAAACAAATAAAATAACATATCATACAAAAATAAAATAATTTCAAAACTACTTCAAATCAACTTTTAAAAAAAATTCTGGTACTTTACCTAAGGGACACGTAGCTTTACCCAGAGCCAAACTGCTCTGATACCACTTGTGACGCCCCCAACTTTCATGTAGGGACATGCACAAAAATCGAGGTGTCGGGATGATGAAAACATGGGTCACGCATACCAACACGTGTGTGTAACAAGTAAAAGTACACAACAAAACGCAGCGGATAAACAAATAAGTCAACTAAGTACCAAAATTTGCTTAATACAAATATCCAAAAATAAAGCATTTTAAAAACAAGAACCAATGTGCCAAAAAGATAATACAAAGCTGAAAATACAAATACATGTGATCCCAATTCACTCATTCGACAGAGCCAAATCCTCAGCCTCAACATCTGCATCATCAACATCAAAATTTACGGTACTGGGAAATGGTACCGCAGGTAAGTAAAATCCAAAATTCTCCAAAACATAAATATATTAAAACAACTAACGCTATGCATGCACATGATGACTAAAGCACAAAACCCGAGAAAAAATACCATTTTTCAAAAATCATAATTTTTCCACTCACGCCAAAAATCACCATTTGGCACAAAACTAAAATCTAGGAATAAATCCATTAATTCCAATTTTAACCGTATGCACCATGGCCTCTCCTAGGGACCATCCACATATTCTGGCTCTCTTAGTCACCCTACGGGTGATGACCATGCGAGTGACGACCATGCTAGTCACCCTCCGCGTACATAGCCAAGCATCCTTTGACCCCCGCCAGCACAAGGGACCACAGAGTAGGATCGAGAGCGCTATCATCCTGTCCAAGTCCCCGGTAACAGCCCCAGGGGACGACACTCAGTATATTCCGCTCCCGAGTGCCCAAATGAGCTCCACCGAGATAATACCCCATCTTGGCTTGGGGGTGATACACACGCACCTGGAAAGCCTTTTCATATTAAACACAGTTTCCAAAACGTACACCCACGCATGCGTGCACAATGCCATGAAATCGACCAATTACCAACAACCAACACAGTCAAACCAGATAACCAACTCACAATTTATAAAACAGGTTAGTGTAAAAATATACTTAAGTCTTAAAAGTCTTTTAGAGAAATACTTACAGCATTATAAAGTAATTTTAGAAGGATCACGGAGGTGCAAAAGGCTGCTGGAAGGCAGCGTAACAGTGTAAAAACATTGCGGCCGAAATACACAGAAAATTGAAATTCAAACGGGGTCAAATGAAAGCTAGGGAACAGTAGGGTAGGGCCTATGGAAGGTGGTAAAGCTAGTGGAAGCAACAGTTGGTCATGGGTGGCGGCCGAAATGGTGGTGGAAAGCCAAAAAGGGTGAAATCAAAGATGTAGACAATGGGGCTTTACCGGTGACGGATCGGAGCTGGGATTGGGTGGGTTAGAACTGCAAGATGCCAGTGAAGAAGTGGTGAAAAGATGGCGGCCAAAGGTGGCCGGACGGCGGCGTAGCGATGCAAAGAACGCTGCGACTTGAAGCTGTGCGAGTGGGCCGACGGTGGTACGAGACGGCCTGAAATTGATGGTGGGTGATAGCTGGCCGAAGGGGAAGAGAATGGTGCTGGCAGTGAGGGCCACTGACGGCCGGCAGCGGTGGGCTGGAAGTGAAGGCCGAACGGCGTGGGGGAGAGGAGAGAGGGACGTCGCGCTGGAGAGAGGGAATGCAGTGGAAGAAAGAAGAGAGAAAAGAAGAAAAAGAAAAGAAAATGAAAGAAAAGAAATGAGGTCCAATCCTTNAAAGAAGAAAAAGAAAAGAAAAGGAAAGAAAAGAAATGAGGTCCAATCCTCACAACTTTTGGGTCACAACTAATCCTCAAAATAACTATTTTTAAAACAGTAAATTAAATAAATCAATATAAACTCAAAACTAGTTAAAGTAAAATATTAAACTCCAACAATAACATTCTCTAAAATGAAAAGCAATTTAATTACAGAACACTAATTAAAATTATGAAAGCACATTAAAATAATTCCCGATTTAAAAATTATAAAACAATCTCGCAAAAATACGTTAAATTAAATTAAAAGGCTCAAATTCAAATATTTAATTAAATATTCCTTCAATAAAAAGCATTTAAAAATTGGGGTGTCACAGAAAAGGGCGAAATGGGTGATGGTTCAACCAAGTGATTTCAAGTGAGCGACTCTCTTTGAGCCAATCAGTTGGGCTGCATTGGGGACGGAATTGGGTAAGCTTTTGTGACACCCCAATTTTTACGTGCTTTTTATTGAATGACTTTTTAATTTAATATTTGAATTTGAGTCGTTTAATTTAATTTAAACGTGTTTACACGAGATTATTTTACGATTTTTAAATCGGAAATTATTTTAATACGATTTCATAATTTTAATTAGTGTTCTACAATTAAATTACTTTTTATTTTAAAAAATGATTATTATTGGAGTTTAATATTTTACTTTAACTAGTTTTGAATTTATATTGATTTATTAAATTTACTGTTTTAAAAATAGTTATTTTGAGGATCAATTGTGACCCAAAAAATGTGAGGATTAAACCTCATTTCTTTTCCCATCATTTCTTTTCCTCTTCATTTTCTTTTCTTTCTTTTCTTCTTTTTCCTTCGGCCAACTCTCCCGCTCGATCTCTCTCTCTCTCTCTCTCCCGTTTCTCCTTCTCTCTCCCCGTGCATTCTGCCTCACCTTCCAGCCACTGCCGCCGGCCTTCTGTGGCCCTCACCGCTGGCACCACTTGGTTCCTCAGCCACTAGAGACACCAACCCTCCATTCTCAGGCCGGCTAGCGCCGCCGTTAGCCTCCAAGAGCAGTTCGAAGCAGCGGCACCTCTTGTGCTCACTGGCCTCCGTCTGGCCACCATTGGCCACCATTTCTTCACCACTTCTTCACCGACCTGTTGCCATCATAACCCACCTAATTTCAGCTCCGATCCGTCGCCGGAGCCACCTCCAAAAGCTCATCTCCATTTTGAGCTTTTTGGCCTTTCACTGTTGTTTCGGCCGCCACTCACGGCCAATCGTCGCTTCCACTAACTTCACCACCTTCCATAGGCCCTACCTTACTGTTCCCTAACTTTCGTTTGACCACGTTTGAATTTGGGTTTTCTATATATTTCGGCCATAGTGTTTTTGCAATGCTAAGTTGCTTTCCAGTCGCCTTTTGCACTTCGGTGATCCTCCTAAAATTACTTTATAGTGCTGTAAGTATTTCTCCAAAAGACTTTTTAAGACTTAAGTATATTTTTGCACTAACCTGTTTTATAAACTGTAATTTGGTTACTTGGTTTGATTGTGTTGGTTGTTAAAAAATTACTGATAACTGTTGGTGGTTGGTGATTGGTCGATTTCATGGCCTTGTGCACTCATGCGTGGGTGTGTATTTTGAAAAACTATGTTTAATGTGATAAGGATTTTCGGGTGCGTGTGTATTACCCCCAAGCCAAGATAGGGTATTATCTCGGTGGAGCTCCTCTGGGCACTCGGGAGAGGAATATACTGAGTGTCATCTCTTGGGGCTATTGTCCTAGACTTGGATGGGATAGTAGCGCTCTTGATCCGACTCTGTGGCCCCTCGTGCTGGCGGGACTCAGAAGATGCTTGGCTATGTACGCAGAAGGCGTGGAAATGGGCATCACTTGCACGGTCGCTATCGGTGGGGTGAAGAAGGGAGCCAGAGTATGTGGATAGTCCCTAGGGGAGGCCATGGTGCATACGGTTAAAATTATAATTAATGGATTTATTCCTGGATTTTAGTTTCGTGCCAAATGGTGATTTTTGGTGTGCGTGAAAAAATTATGATTTTTGAGAAATGGTATTTTTTTCTCGGGTTTTGTGCTTTGGTCATCATGTGCATGCATAGCGTTAGTTGTTTTAATATATTTATTGTCTTAGAACATTTTGAGTTTTACTTACCTACAGTACCATTTTTTTGGTACTGTAGATTTTGATGCAGGTTTTGAGGAAGCTGAGCCCGAGGATGCGGCTTTACCTGAGGAGTAGGGACATTGGCTATTTTTGTATTTTAGGTTAATGGTTCGCTTATGCTTGTTGTATTTTATTTGATGTTCATTTGTAAACAAAAATCGTATTATGTTGACATGTGGATTTTCAGTACTCTTGTATTGTATTAAACTCTGGTACTTAGTTATTTGACTTAATCATTCCACTGCGTATTGTTTATTTGTACAAGTGTTGCATTACACACACTTAGCACATGTCGATGGGGTGCGTGACCGTGTCATCATCATCCCGGTGTCTCGATTTTCGTGTGTGGAAGTTGGGGGCGCCACAACTTTCTCTTGCTTTGAATCACTTCCAAGGAACCAAAGGACAAGGAAGGTAGCATGGGCTAGTGACCAAAATAGGTGCAAAAAATTCAATTGAAACCCAAGGCCACTCGGTTTGGTTTCAACTAAGCTTGTAATGGAATTGGTTATATTTCTTGGCTTGGTTTCTTGGAGCCAATTCGTCCAATACTAGAACTAAACTAGGAGGTTTAAGGTGGGGTGTAAATGATTAAATCTACCTTGAGAAAATGGTGTAAAAGGTGTGGGCTAGGGGCTGATTTGGTGCAATACACATGAGGGTGCACCTAGGTGCCGATTGGTGGTGACTTAGGCATTGACATGGCTTTGCTTCTATTGATATGTGTTGGGTCAAGTTTGAACTTCTAAATTAGTCTAAGAAAAATTCAAATCAATAATAAAATCAATAGAGTTTAGATAAAAAAATGTGAGAAATGATTTGAAGAAAAATTAAGCTTAAAACATAGTTTATAGATCACTAATCATATGTATGTTGATTAATGCCCTTAACTCAAGTTTGAAGCTTAATTATGGTCAAGTGGGAACCTTAGGGACGTGTGGCACTTCTTGGGCTAGAGGGAAACCAATGGTATGGTGTATGTGGGCTTCCATTAGAAGGATAAAAATGAAAGACAAAGCTTGTTGGGCCTTGGGCCTGTTGGACCATTTGTGTAAGACTTGGATGTGGGCTTTGAAGTGGGTTATTATATGAACCTTATGTTCAGATTTGTGGGTCCTATCCGTGGACTCAAAGGCCTACTAGGTTGGGTCCTAATCTTTGGGTCTTTCCTCAATAGAGCCAAAGTCTTGAATCTTACTATTTAAGCCCAATGACCTTATGCTTACTAAGCTGGGCCTAATATATCAGGTCTAATAAGTTAGGCCATTGTCTTGTGTCCAATAAGTGAGACCAAAAACTTTATGTCTTCCAATTTTGAGCCTAAGGCTTTCATTCTTACTGAGTTAGGCCCAATGACTTTATGTCCTTTTCATTAGGCCTATTTTCTAGTGTCCTTCAAGAAAAGCTTAAAACTTATATCTTTCAAGTTTGGTCTAAGGTTTTTTAACATCTTATCCTTAGCCCATCACATCTTTAGTGCATTAGGGCCCTAAAGTCTTATATGCATCAAGTAGGGCCTAAAGGCTTATTGCCTCTCCTAAGCATTCATACCCAAAAAGCTTGGGCCCTTAGTAAACCATTATTTGAGCTTTCTTCAATTCTATCAAATATTTAACCCAAATTGCTTAGCCCATTAATGTGGCAACCATCCAATATTTCATGTATCATTCCCTTATGGGTCTCTTGGCGTAATGCCATAATGAAAGGCCTAAACCTCATGGCCTATACTCCAAAAAGATTAGTCAATGATACAATTGGAGCCCCATTGAAACCTTATAAAGAGCAAGAACTTCTCCTTCCCAAGCAATGTGGAATCCTATACACCACCTACCCTTATTCTTATCATATGGGATATCACAATCTACCCCCTTTAAATTTTCGCGTCCTCGTCGGGCCAATCCGTCTTAAGTGGCACGGCTCAAGTCTCACATTTCTAGCTGAACTCAGCTCTGATACCATTTGTAACGCCCCAATGGAAGGCCCATACCATGTGGTCTTTACTCCAAAAGGATTAGTCAATGATACAATTGGAGTCCCATTGGAACCTTATAAAGAGCAAGAACTTCATTCCCAAGCAATGTGGGATTCCATACACCACCTACCCTTATGCTTATCATATGAGGTATCACATCTTATCCTCAAAATTAATAAAGCACTAAAAATTCTCAAAAATAATATTGCTAAACCAATCAAAATCCAAAACTTTCCTTTTCCTCAAAATCGATATTGCACGAGAATCTTCTAATAATTCTACTAAACCCAAAGTATACGGTCCTCTTGCCAACTCATATTTTCAAAATTGTTCTTATTCTCAAATAGCCCAACTCCTAATTAACTAAAATTAAGGTTACTAAGGTCAAGGCCTAAGGAGCTTTTTAGGAGGGGTGTTACAAAATATATCCCTAGAAAAAGTGCTTTGAAATAATCCAGACTTCCAAGAAGCAACCTAAGAAAGAGAAGATTCAATGAGGACTAAATACCCTTTTTAGATCTCTTTGTTGTTGATAACATTGTATAAACCTACCATACCTTTGAAACAGAGCATTGCATGACCAGAAAAATTGCACGTATGTCTACATCGTTAGTAGCCCAAATTAGAGAAAGACGAGAACATAGTTGCAGAAACCGACGAGAAAAGGCACTAAATGATGGTTGCTCACTGGCAATAAATGGAGAAGTTTGAACATCATCGCACTCATGTGATGGATGCGGATTCTCAAGAAAATATTTTTCTACAACGAATGTTACCGCATGAAGAGCAGCAACCCCCACACAACCAGTTAGCATGGAAGGACGCCGAGAGAATGTGTTTGCACGAACTCAATCAAGAGGCAGAAATGAGTCGTGCTGTAGAAGCTCCTGCTAGTAGGTATACACCTTTCGAGACCTCGGATACCTTTACAGATCGTATTCATCTCCATGAGGAGGGTCAGCCCATAGAGGACACTGAATTTGAAATAGAACATAAGTTCAATGAGATGCGAGTGAATATATATTACGATTATGATTTAGACATGATATTCTACATGTCACAAGTTTTCGTGACAAAAGAAGAGAATGAGGCGCCATCTGCATCATCATTTGAGTATTCCACAATAACTAGTAATAGAGGTAAAATTGAGTATGTTCTTGTACAAGTTGTTCTTAGTTAATGGCTACAGTGCCAATTTCAAGGACGAAATCTTTTCTTAAATGGGGCAGGATGTGACAACCTGGATCTAGCCAAGTCCTCGCATGTCTTTTTTTCACCATCTTATAATTAATGTTGGGACGTGCGAGAGGTATATAGTACTTAAAAAGCTTGGGCTTTTGTTAATTATTTATTTGTATTGGTGCATTGAACTTCTAAGACCATAAGAGAGACCCAATAGGCCTTTGGTTTCCAGCCAACCCTGTTGTGCTAAAGCCTAAAACCCTAGGGGAACAAGGGGCACACACCCAACACACTAAAGATTTGGCCATATGCATAAACAAGACACAATGAACCTAGACTTGATTAAGGGAAATAAGGGTGAGAGACTTTAAGGTTTTGGTAACCCAAAAGCCCTAGCATGTCTACAATGACAAAGGCCACCTATTTTTTTACACTTGTCACACATGAAGAAGGGTTCTAGAATGAAGAAATCATGAGATGCTTAGGGAAAGATAAGATCCATCCCCTTAGACTCTCAGCCAACAGACCGACTCAACAACCACCATGTTTCTTGCCACTTGTCAAGACTATGAGAGTTCCTAGATGATTGCATAGGGAAGTGGTGCATAAGGGATCTCAAGTGACTTAAGCACATGCCTCCAAGAAGCCTTAGGGTTTCGGCCAAAAGGGGACACCTATCTAAGAGAGAGACCAACCCACTTTTCACCAAGTGTCACGCATGCATTGGATGTGGTTCTTTTCTAGAGGATGCAGTGATTGGAATGGGAAGGGACGCCTAGGATGATGCAAACCCTAGTCCCTAGGAATCTCGGCCACTACATTCACTCACCCTCTCACGCGACTTGTCACCCATTAGGGTTTTAAGAAGGCACATGGGGTAAAGGAAAGGGAGCCTAAGGAAGATGATCACACGTTACCCCAAAAGTCTAGAAGAAGATGAAAGATCTTTGTGGAAAAAGATGTGGGTGGCAATACACACACACACGGCATTGCCAAGTGGCAAGCATGTACTCGTCCACTTTCCCAAGGATGATTAGGGTTTAGTGAAATGACCCTTAAGCCCTAGAGGAGGGACTTGGACATAGAGGAGGGACTCAAAAAGGCATTAGGGTTTCACTTTTTGGAGCTCAACACACCACTTGTAAAGAGATTAATAACTAGTCAAGGACAAGTATACTCTTGAGGCCCGCACGATTTTGTTATTGTTTTCTTAAAGACTACTTCACGATACCTTAAGGACATGCAAGATACTTTAAAAAAGGACCATGACTCATCATGTATGGATTTTGTAACGGGATATCTAAGACAAGCATGAGAGTATACCGTAGAAGCCCAAAGTGTTGCTCAGAGTTAGGAATTCAACACCCTGAACCGCCTTAAAGGAAAGAAGTCTTTTTATGTATCTCAAGCGAAGGGACGCTTGGAATTTTACGGGTGACAATGGAAAACCCTCTTGTATTTTGGGATATTCAAACAATGAAATCTTTTGCGATATTTTGTCTTTGTGGTACCATGATATTTAGCAAATTTGGTCTAAATCTTACTTAGATTTACATGAAATTCCATTGCGACTTATTGCATTCTAATAGAATACAATAGGTGCATTACATCTTAACTGTCTTGTACAGGGAGTATGTAGCCTTGAGATTCATGTCCTGATGCTTCAGTCACCATCCAATCTCAAGTAAGAGATGGGGGTGTCACAACTCTAGAGTGCATAAATTGAAGTGATAGCCCCTGGGTAGACAAAATACAGTTGGTGGGCCTTGAATGGATCATTATGGAAAGGATACCAGAGTAAGGTAGCACCTAAAGCTAGTAGGTGCCACATGTGTTATATGCAGTGAAGGTGAAATGGCGAACTGCTGCATAGTAAGGACTATGACGTAGTCACCACGGTGAAGTGGGCCGTTGGGAGATGTGGTACCTAATGGGGTACCAAAGGTGCATAGGGAAACCGTGAGGTATCCAAATTACATGTTACAAGAAAGGTACAAGGCAATGAGATATGATGTGCTATTTGTTATGTGAAATGTGCAAATGGAAAAGATGTTTTATTGAAAAAGTCAAAGGATATCCGTTACATGTTTTCAAAAAAGTCAAATTGAACTAAGTTTTGTGTCAAGTACATATCCATGAATTCATTTCATAGTTTGCCTTTATATGCCTATGTTATCTGTGGTATGTTGTCTGTTTACTTACTAAGATTTCTCGAGATCTTACTGTCGTAGTTTCCACTACCATTTCCAACTCAAAATGATAGAAGTTGTTAGAAGACAAGAGACTGGATATGGGAAAACACAAGAAGTAAGCACCCCCGATAGTCAAGGAGGCCCTGAAGAGCCTTGAGCACTCAGAGGAGCCAACCTTAGTTGAGAGGCTAGAAGCCGCTGATCAATTCATAACTGAAGTGCTAGAACTCTTTGATTGAGAAAGATAGTCAACAAGGACAAGGTTACAGCTTCTATCTTGGCAGGGTCTACAACCACTCGTTTACCAAAAATGACATGTCCCAAAAACTTCACCTCTTGAAGCAAAACTCACACTTACTAAGTTAGGCGTAAAGCTAATACTTTTGCAAAGTCTCCAAGGAATTCTCTCGTTATTGGGAAAGTTCGGCCTCCCTTATGGGGAAAACCCTAGTTTTCCCTTCAAGGAACTCTCTCAAAAGAAAGGTTAAACATTCGGGTGGGATGGTGGTGGTCTTTCTTGGATCCGAAACTCTAGTGATCCCCTTCACCCTTGTGTGTGTGCATGAGTGACTTGTGAGTAGTGAGAGTTAGAATGGTGCCATGCAACGTGTTCCTTGAGAACATGGTTGTCACCTTCTTCCGTACTCGTGACTAAGAAGAGAGAGTGAGAACTGGTGCTTGTTTGGAGAGAAAATGGAGAGACTATGTGAGAAAGTGAAGAGGCAAAGCTCTCCTTGGTTGGTCGTGTAAGAGAGAGTGGAGAGAAAGCATGTGTAGAAAAAAATCGATATGGCACCCAAATGAAAGGACCCTTGCACGTTGGCCTCTTCCCCTTTTTATAGCTCTCCAAGTTCCATCTCCCTCTATCATAGAGAAGCTCAAAAGGTGGTCTTTTGCAATTGCCATGTATCACCCCTTCTATCTTTGGCCGAAAAGTCTCTTCCTCTTCCCTATCATTTCATACACATTGGGAACTTCAAAGGTTTCTCTGAAAAAAAGACAAGTGTCATGGCTCCCACTAAAATTCCTTAGAAGCCCTTGGACATGTCTCACGCATGGACAAGGTTCAATGAACCTCTTGGGTGTGTGTGTCCTTTCCTCAACCCTAGATCTTCCTTGGATAGTGGGGTGTGTGCATGCTTGCCAAGTGGCATTGGCTTGTGAAGGATTCTAACCCTAGCCATCCACTCCTTTCCCTTCTCCCCACAAAGATCCTTCTAAAGCCTTGGTGATTGTGTGTGTGCATTTTCCCTAGGCATCTCTTCCTTTTCCCCATGTGTCTCTCCTTGAAACTCTAAGTGTGTGACAAGTAGCGAGAGAGAGAGGGAGTGTAGTGGCTGAGATTCTTAGGAACTATGGTTGTTGCTTCAATCTAGGCATCATTTCCTCTTTCCAATCATTACTTCCTTTTAGAAAAACCCTATCCCAAGTGCATGCATGACACTTGGCAAAAAGGTTGGTTGGCCTTTCCTAGATGGGCGTGAAGCACCCCTTAACCGAACCCTAGGATCCTCTTGGAAACATGTGCATAAGCCCTTTGGCATCCCCCATACGCCACTTCCTTATGCCATGTTCTTGAAATCCTCTTATCACTCTACATGTATGACTAATGTCAAATGGTGGGTGAGCTTGTCATAGGTGGCGTGTAACCTTAGGGCCAAAACCCTAAAAGCCTTCTTGGGGTTCCATGCCTCTATTTGGTAGTGGCTCTAAGTGTCTCCTCCCATTCCAAAACATTGCCCAAAACTTAGGGAATTGCCAAATCTCATGGGAGGTGTGTGGGGCTTTTGGGTTACCAAAACCTTAGAGTCTCCCACCCCCTTTCCTCCAAATTATGTCTAGGTTCATGGTGTCTCTTGGGTGGAAAGTGCATGCATGTCAAAAGGCCAGAGGTTGTTGGATTGGGCCTACACCCCAAGTTCCACTAGGGTTCCAAACCCTAATTCGAAGTGTTGGCTGAGTTCTAAGGGCCTTGTTGGGCCTGTCTTATGGGCTTAGATAATAAAAACACTAAGGTAAATAATTAACTAATAAAAGCCCAAGGTTATATAAGGACTCTAAACTTTATGCACGGCCCAACATGGGGACATAAGATAGACGAATATTTGACTAAGTTTGGGTTATCACACATTATTCAAGCTTTGGTAAAGTAATCAAAACTTCTATAAGTTAAGCATAAACTAATCAAAACCAATGCATGATAGATGATCAACACAAGATAGAATTAAAGCCTATTATGACATGCTTCCAACCTTCGAAATTAAACATTCAAAATGCATTCCAAGACATTAGTGAATCATATTAAATCATATCAAGTCATGCCATCGCTAAAGATTTGACCCAAAGTAATTTGTTTCATCAAAACATCAAATTTGACCCGGTTTCACATTAGCATGCTAAACCTTAATTAAAATCAATCAAAACCTCATTCTCATGTCATAAATTAAAGCCTAACATGTCATTCTAGCACTTAACAAAAAATAGGGCAAGATTACTTACAAAAATCGTGGTACTTAAAGCTCCCAAAACAACTTCACTCAAGAACACTCAAGAGCTTTACTCAGTTTCACTCTATTGCTCAGGAGGAGGGGGAGAAATGCTCTCAAGACTCAAGAGAAAGCTTGGAGGAGAAGTTTATAAAAATGAGGAAGTAAGGGAGTTATTTATAGGCTTCAAGAGGGAAGTGAGACATTGGCCTTGGATGAAGATGAGGCTTTGGATTGGTGGAGGTGGGAGGTGGAGTGATAAGTGAAGTTTTTAGTTTTGTGTTATGCTTGGTCAGCTGAGTAATGCCCTATATTTTTATAATTTCTTCATGGTCAGGTGTAAGAGTGAGTCTATAGGTGCAAGGGCTGCATTGGTGTAGAAAATTAAAAAAAAAAAAAAATCAAAGAGAAAAATAAAAAGGAGACCAACGGTTTTGAATAAACATTGTCTATATTTGGATTCCCTTCTTTTCTCTTCTCCTTGGTTTTAATTGGGGCATTATTACCACATTGAGTGGCTTTTTCAGGTGGTTAAGGGACGTGGGTGGTGGCATGGAGAGTGGCTTAATCAAGAGCAAAAAATGCAAGTGAAACCCAAAGGCCACTTGGTTTGATTTCAACTAGGCTTGTAATGGAATTGGTTGGATTTTTGGCTTAGTTTCTTGGAGAAAATGGTGTAAGGTGTGGGCTAGGGGCTGATTTGGTGCAATGCACATGAAGGTGCACCTAGGTGCCGATTGGTGGTGACTTGCGCATTGACATGCCTTTGCTTCTATTGACATGTGTTGGGTCAAGTCTAAACTTCTAAACTAGTCTAAGGAAAATTCAAATCAATAACAAAATCAAAAAATTTCAAATTAAAAAATATGAAAAATAATTTGAAGAAAAATTAAGGTTAAAACATGGTTTAGAGGTCACTAATGATGTGTAAGTTGATTAATGCCCTTAATTCAAGTTGGAAGCTTAATTATGGTCAAATGGGAACCTTAGGGGCATGTGGCACATCTTGGGCTTGAGGGAAATCAATGGTATGGTGTATGTGGGCTCCAATTGGAAGAATGAAATAAAAGACAAGGTGTTGGGCTTCAAGGGTTGGGCTTTGGTTGGGCCAAAACTGCAAGCCTTGGATGTGGCTTTGGAGTGGGTTATTATATGGACCTTATGTCTAGATTTGTGGAGGCATCCATGGACTCAAAGGCCTACCAGGTTGGGTCCTAATCTTTGGGTCTTTTCTCAATTGGGCCAAAGTCTTGAATCTTACAAAGTTAGGCTCAATGGCATTATGCTTACTAAGTTGGACCTAATATCTTGGGTCTAATAAGGTAGGTCCATAGTCTTGTGTTCAATAAGGCCCCATTTGGATAATGAGATGAGATGATATGGTTTTAGATGAAAATTAAAAGTTGAAGGTTGAACAAAATATTGTTAGAATATTATTTTGAGATTTGAAAAAGTTGAATTGTTTATTATATTTTGTATGAGAATTTGAATAAGTTGTAATTATGAGATGAGATGAGATGAGATGAAATCATTTTTGTACCCAAACAGCGCAAGTGAGGCCTAAAATCTTATTTCTTCCAAGATGGGTCTAAGGCCTTCATTCTTACTAAGTTAGACCTAATGGCTTTATGTCCTTTACATTGGGCTTATTTTATAATGTCCTCCAAAAAAGACTTTAAACTTTATATCTCCCAAGTTTTTTTTTTTTTTTTTGATAAAGCAAACTGCATTCATTTAAAACAGATATTACAACTTTGACTTGAAACATTCATTACAAGCCAACTACAATATTAATAGCTCCCCAGTACACAACTGTGACTGATATGATCTAGTCCATGATGCAAACCTCTCTCAAACCACCTGAGAGACAACACAACTTTATCCAAGATAGAGTTAAAACAAACCCCATACTCTGTCTAAGACGAAGTAGGGGACACACTCTATGGACAAAAGTCTAAGAGACACTCTATGGACATAAGTCCAAGAGACAGTGTGTTTTTTTTTTTTTCTAAAACAAAAGACGTAACATAAATTAAAGATACATGGGAGAAAATGAATTATATTTTGGAAAGATATAGATTCACATTTTCAATCTTGGAGGAAAAATTACAAACAAAGTGACTGTAAGGGTGCATGAGAGCCACACGCCACCTAAGGAGTATGGCAGTCAGTCAGATTTGAAGTAATTGGTGGCCCTAGACCCAGAAAAGCTATGCGTGGTGGCAGAAGAGCACCCATAGCGGTGGTGTGTGGATTTCACGTACCCACTTGCGGTAGGGCGAGTGGTGGTTGCCGGACGTCGGAGAGTAGCAGATTGGCCTTCTGCCATACTTAGCCCTGAAAACAACTAAAAAAGAAAAATGATAGAAGAAAACTAGAGAGGAGAGGGAGTAGGGATGAAGGAGAGAGGAGGAAGGGAGGAGCCAAAGCTACTCCCCTTTTTGTGTAGGGTTTTGATTTAGTGGTGGTTTCTAGAGAGAATGAGGAGTCACTCTCTCTAAAACTAGGGCAAGCTCTCAGGCCGCTCCCAAGTTGGGCCTAAGGTTTTTTAACATCTTATCCTTAGTTCATCACATCCTTAGTGCATTAGGGCCCTAAAATCTTATGTCCATCAAGTAGGGTTTAAAGTCTTATTGCCTCTCCTAAGCCTTTATACCCAAAAAGCTTGGACCCTTAGTAAACCACTCTTTGGGCCTTCTCCAATTCCATCAAATATTTAACCCATTAAAACTGTTCAATATGCCTTGTGTCATTCCCTTATGCACCTCTTAGCTTATTATCCTTAAAGTTAATAAATCACTAAAAATTCTCCAAAATAATATTACTAAACCAATCAAACTCCAAAAATTTCATTTTTCTCAAAATCAATATTGCATTAGAATCTTCTAATAATTCTACTAAATCCAAAGTATACTGCCTTGTTGCCAGCTCCAGTATCCAAAATTTTTCTTATTCTCAAATAGCCCAACTCTTAATTGACTAGAATTAAGGCTACTAAAGAGCTTTTTAGGTGGGCTATTACATAGAGTATATGAGAAACTATGATAATACCATATGTTATGATATTAATGTTAATGTTCATGTTAATGTTAATGATGGCTTGATGATGATGAAGTGTTGTGTTTTTTGAAGTTGAATTGAAAAATATTCTTTGTAAAAAAATGTGCATCAAAGTTTTTTTTGAAAATATTAAGGAATCTAGATGGGAGACAAATATTGATTTTTTGCATAGCATGCATTTCATATTTATCATTTATCATGCATAATTTATCTTTGTGCACATTGGTTATTAAGTTACTGAGATTTCAAGGAATCTCATTGTGATAGTCCCATTATCATTCCACTCGGAATGATAGAAGTTGTATCAAGACTAGACGAAAACGGACAGGATGGACTGATAGATCCGACTGATTAAAGAGGAGTCGGACCTCAATTGAAGATTAGACCTTATTTTGATATTCATATCTTTAAATCTATGTACTTTAGAGCGCATGAAAGAGTTGGTCAAAGCATGGAGACTTGTTATTATAAGTATATTGTATTATGGAATTGCTACCTTTAAGTTTGAACTTATGATGGTTATTAATGCTATTAAGATGCTTTAGTTCATTTTGTCATGAGTTATATTTAGTCGCTCTTATTCATCTGCGAGTATTGCATACTACTAGTTGCATTCTAGGATACATTGTATATTAAATGTCATGAATAGAGGTATGTAACCTTATATTGCATGTTCTGATACACTAAGTCTCTGTTCTATCCCAAGCGAAGGTTTGGGGGCGTCACACAAAGTGTTAGAGTTGAGCTCAACTAAGTAATGCTTTTATACGAGTGATCTAACTCCCATGGGTGTCACAATTCTCAACGTAGGTTGGTTGGTAAATCAAAGATCCTCCATTGTCAAGGTATACACTGGATGGAAAGGGCGACAGGGATGAAATGAAGTGTTTTTGTGTGTCTCGGAGTTTGGGGAAGGGGATGAAGAGCTCAGTTTGCCACTTGTGAATGTCGCCTACATGGTGGGAAGCTTTTGTGCATGGTCAATCGTATTCGAGCCCGTAATCCTCCTTTCCCATGCGTGCTCCATACTCCTTGTAGAAAGATTGCCATTTAGTCTCATCTCTCATGAGGGCACCTGCTACGCTCTGAGTAATCCTAAAACTTCTTTCAGTCACACCTTATTTATTTTCGTACTTTGCATCTTAGCCCAGACTTTAGGGCTAGGAATGTATCCTAATACTTACTTCCTGTTTGTGGTGTTTGATGTGAACTTCTCGCTCATTTCCCATTTGCTCGCCCTGATATCTTTACTTACTCCAAAATTTGACCATCTTAACTTTGCTCGTTAATCTTGCTTGCTCCTTGGTCACCTTGCATGTGCCTGCGAGAAATGACGCTTACTCCATTTGTTCGCTACACTTTTCTTGAATCTTTTCCCTGCCTAGGGCAGTGCTTACTTGGGTCTTTGTTCATCTAGGCTTTTTGCTCACCTTCCCCGCTAGACAGGGCTTTCCCTTGAACTCGAGATGGCAAATCTCATTGTCTTGTGTGTGGGGTTCCTACCCTTAAAGGGCGCATTTCACACATCATTCATGTCCTTTCTATCAGTTTATGTTCCATTCCATTCCATTCCTCAATAAACTCACATTCAAAGCCTCATCTTCAAATCATGTTAACCTAACATCTATAGGACTTCAAATCATGTAATACATTCATCAAAACACGTTATATAGCTACTAAGAAAATAAATCCTAACTCATATGTCCAAACTGATAGATAACTTGTAGAAAAAATGATTTATAGGTTTGTCTTGTGTCTCCGTAACAAATGGTCCATTTATTTTTAGGCGAACGACAAGGATTGAACTTGAGCTTTGGTGGATTCACAATCCATTGCCTTGATCCACTTGGCTACATCCACCCCTACCCCCGCACTAGTTTAAGTCTCTATCTATGATCATATCTTTTCTGAACCTCCTTATGACCGCTATCAAAGAGAAATATTTTCAAAAACCAGTGTCGAGGTTGTGTTTTGGAATTAGGGGAAGCAAAAATCCTAAAAGGTTTTCTTTAAGATTTCATCATCGAACCATAATTAATTTTAATTAATTTAACTCAATAGACTTCAAAACATCACAAATCTTAACTAAAATGCATGCCTTATCAAGTTAAACATTAATAAAAAAATTTCCATGTGGAAACGAATGCTACTTATATTTCTTTTTCTTCAATTTTCATCTTAAAAGTGCATAATTGAACATGTTTGCAGACTTTCAAATGTTGTAGCACATACTCATGCTAGATATGCAAGAAATGTTGATGATTTAATTGTTTGGTGGGAATTTGTTCTCCCATGTATTCAGAACCTCATTTGGACTAAAAAGTCTATGTATTTTTTCAGTTCATGATGATATAAAATTATGTTTTCACAATGAAAAAAAAAATCATCTTAAAAGTTAATATAAACAAAAAGTGTATGAGAATTTGCATAAATGGCAAAACTCATGCTAAGGATTCTCTCTTTTGCAACTATGTTGAGGTATGATTATATGAGATCATAAGTTTGTGTGTTTTTACAAGAAAAATAAGTAATGTTATATATAGTCATGAAATGTGTAAATGTCGTGTAGTTGTTTTGAAAAAAAATATGGTCTATTATTAAAAAATTAAATTTTTTATATAGACTCGTATTTATTTATTTATTTTTAAATAATACATAATAATTATATACTCTGTAATTATTATTTGTCAGGAAATATATAAAAAGAAATGGTAAGAATGTATTGGGTGGAAGAAGAAAAAGTTGATCATTGACCTTTATCCACTTGGACACTTGACAAGATCCTAAACATCCTAACTGATTTTGTCTGCAGCAATGTAGGCCATTCGTTTGGTTGTTCATTGGCAGCTAGTGGATGCCATGTGGCATGTCACGTCGCTGCCGAGTCACATTTTTTAATAAATTCTATTTATTTTGATTAAAACTAACTCTATTTAAAAATTTATGAAAGTTTTCATTCTATTGGATTTCTATTACGTCTTTTATTCATTTTATCCAAGTACCCTTTCGTTTCCCTTGGTTTCTACAAGATTTCATAGTTAGATATGAAGATGTAATTGAGCTTCAATCAAAGGACAGTTTGAAATGAACATGAACTTATTGGAGTGGGGGGTGAAAGTGACCTACGCTTCTATTCCCTTCACATCACTAGTGGTGTATGAAAAATGTTGGACTTTGGACCAGTTTTTATATGAAAATGTAAGGGCCAAGGGGAACAACTGTGTCTTTCTTCTCTCGTATTCAATCTGTGTGCTTTTCTTCTTACATGCTTGATTTATTAATTTTTTTTATGCACCTAACACGTTGGCAGTGTACAATGAACTTTCACGCTTAAAGCCCGTACCTACGAAAAATAATTCTTGAATGTACTATAGTTTAACTTACCCTCGAAGATAGCAGCAACAGGAGTATCTTCTTTATGACTATATTCTTATTGGGACCTAAGATATATTGGCAATGCTGGTAAGTTTTGTTCAACTGTTTAGAAAAAAAAAAAAACCATATTTGGCAAAAGAGAAAATCTACAGTTTTTTACTCCAACACCGCGCACCTGACATGACAAATTTGGTCTGGTCGCAACGTCACAACTTTACACCCAACTCCATTTTTGCTGGTTCCTTTCCCTCAGAAATGCAAACGAGTACTCCTACACGCAGAGATAGGTCTCTCTCTTCTTCTCATTCGTCTTCTCCTACACATAGAAATTCAGGTACACTAAAATGGCCCCAGTAATTGAATTTTTACCAAAATATTAGGGAGTGGATGATGGTGGAGGGATAATGGATAGCTTTCATATTCAGTGTTTGCTTCAGTTATATAAGGTCGTTGATCAGTTTACAACTTGGTTTAGGCATTAAGCACCACATGCATAGCTTCTACAAAAATTATCCGACACTAGAACATCAACATCTCTCCTATCTCTTGCTCAAACCCCATAATGAAATTTGCTTTCACAATCACATCACAAATGCACCCTACCTCAAAACTATTTCCTCTCATGGGTTTGAACCAAAACTTGAAGTACTTGATGTGCACCGTTCTCTTCCTCTTTTTGCTCCTTGAAACCTCCGACTTTCCTTCTCCTTCTTCGTCTCATGAAATCCAACCCAAAATCTCCCATGAAGTCCCTGCTCAAACAATTCAGCCATGTACAAACAAACACAAAAACATCGAAGAAAAAAGTGGAGACTTGTAAAATAAGTGTAAAAATAACCCAGTCATATACATAGAGAGATAGAGAGAGAGAAAATCTGGATGTGAGTTTGTTCGGTCGATCGGAGTCGTTGGAGGTGCTAGGACTTGGCGGATGTACTGCAAGTTGAAAAAATGTGACTTGAACGTCGCGAATGATGGCAGACAGAGGGGCATAGGCACGGAGGGAGAACATGGGAAGGGGAAAAAAGTTGATTCAAAGATGATTTTGGATATGAGAACGTGCATTTTACTGAAAGACAGAAAAAAAAAAAAAAAACAAATGCTACATCACTGGTGGGTGTTGTTGAAGAATTGAGGAAAAGATGAGTAAAATTACCCTTGATATAAAGAACAAAAAAGCAAGACCGGGTCAATTATATTGGTTTCAATGATGTATAAGAAGATAAAATAACACAAAAGGAATAAACTATGAGTTGGCGGTGCTATGTAAATATTTAATAGAATATATTGAGAACAAAAAGTAAACGACGAGAAAACAAAAGCAAAATAGAAAAGAAAAAAGAAAACAGTAAAAAGGGTAGGTGGAGAGTCCACAATAATGGCATCGAATGCCCAATTGGGATTCGCACTGTTTTGCTGAATTCCAAGATCTGCAGCCATTAATTATTTTATTTGGAAATTGGGTATTATAATTTTAAAACAAAATCGAAATAAGAACCTTTCCACATTGATCAAACCCATCTTGGATTGCCTCTCTCTGAGCCTCCCATTGGCGGAGCCATAATATAAGCTTCTATCTCTCTCTCTCTCTACAGATAGAGAGGAGAGAATAGTTTGTAATTTACCATGAGTAGTAGCGGTGAGAGAAAAAGGCAGAAGAGCCAATTAGGGCTCCGTCGGAAAGTTTCACCCGAAAAGGAAGCTGTAGTGTAGGGTTTCCTCAGTCATCAAGCCCCGTTTTCTACCTCGTTTATCTGCCATTTGGGTTTTAGAACTTCCTACGACGACGATCCTCATGATTTTGGAGGTTCTCGTATCAATTATGTTTACTGTTTGGTCTGATATTTCCTTCTAATTTGTGTGAAATTATGGACGACTCTTGGGTTTTTCACGGGCTAAGGTACTACTGGCCTTGAGCCCAGAAATAAGTGATTTTGCTGCGGTTCTGGAATCTGGGTGCCGAATTCTGGTTTTATTGGCCAGGGTTATGAGTTGTAAAATTTGGAGGCCTATGGTGTGGTAGAGAGTTTGGGGAATTCGTAGCGAAACGGAAGCGACGAACGGCGGGATTCATCGCGGGGAAACTTTAGGTTCTGCTATGAATCGGCAGGCGATGTCGTTTCAGTCCGGCGCAATCAAAAGCACGTCCGAGATGTTTCCGGTGGGGAATTACTTTGGGATGCACAACACTGGAGACTTGGTCTTTTCAGGGAATTATTCCGGAGTCATTAACAACAATCCCGTGTTAAGTGAGGCTGGGAACCCATCAGGTTCTTCTCTTGTACTTGACTCGGTGCCCGGGCTCAAGCACGACCCCGGGTTGGCCGTGGAGTGGTCTGTCGAGGAACAGCGCAAATTGGATGAAGGCCTAGACAAGTAGGTCCTCCTTCAGGAATTTATTTTTTCTTAAAGAATTTGTTTTGTCTTGTACGTGATAAAAGTTTAAAGTAGTTCATATTATTACTTGTCTTTAGTTTATTACATGGTAGTTGACTTGTGCTATCTTGTCTTCTATTTGTTTCTGAATTGTTGTCTGTCAACTATTTCGACAGTTGCTCCCCTGAGTGTTGTGAGGGGGATGATCTCATGGACTTATTGACTTGAAGTTATAGTCTTTGACATGATTGGTATAAATCTTGAAACGACAAAGACATCTAATGAAATTCGAACGCACGTACACACATAATTTTTTTTTTGTTAAGTCACACGCATGATGTATTTAACATTTGGCAAAGCTTCAAACGTTATAATTTCCCTGTTCATTAAATTTCATACACTGCTCTTGTGGCACCAATTTGCTGGCTCTGTTATCTTATTTAGTGCCATAAACTTCTTGCAATTTAACATATTAAATTTTCGCCGCTTCAATTTTCTCTTAAAAGTTTCCTATAGTTTCTTTTCCAAGGTTACGGGTGTTTTCTGGCTTCTCCTAATTTCTGTTTGGAATGTTTATATCGTTGCTGCAATATCCCTTGTTTCCATACGACTTTATGAATGCTTGTAACATCAAGCTCTTCAAGTTTTAGATTTCTTCCTTTTGTCTTTAAAGTTCTTTTACTTTGTTATTTTAGAGTTAATTTTTTCATGATTTTTTTGTTCAATAAATAATGTGTTGGCATTACCTATAAAAAAAAATTATTTTGTTGATATTTTTTGTGACTCTTTAGATTTGCTGATGAACCAAGTATCATGACGTATATCAAGATTGCTGCTACATTGCGTGATAAAACTGTTCGTGATGTTGCTTTGAGGTGTAGATGGCTGACGGTAAGCTGTTCGTAATGTATTTTCAGCTTCGTCTATATTTTTTTCAACTTTGGAACTTTATCCAGATTATTGATTGTTAATTTGGCTAGCTTATATTGATAATTATGTGATTTAGTGGTTTCCTTTGGGCTGCTGAAGAGGTTTATTTGAATGAATACATAAATGATGCTATCTAAATCAATAGGAGGGGAAGTCTATAAATAAAGACCATGCCGTCTAGCCTGCCTATATTCTTTTTTGCTTCCTATTGCTAATTCTATGGCTATTGAGTTGGCAAAGTTGCAGATTGTGGGATGGGGTGGTGAGGAATTCAAATATTCTCAATTAGAATGGAATGTGGTGAGATATAGGAGTGAGAATCTGAAAATTGACTTATCTCTAATCAAGCATGTTAGGGAGATTTTTCTGGCAATTGGGAGACTAGAGAATTCACTGTTATGATGCGTTATTTGGGTTATAATTGGGCATGGTTGGGGTGTCAGGGGATTTCTATTCTAATTTAGTTGTTTTTAATTTTGAAAGCTGAGTATTTCTGTAATTTTTTATAGTTAAGTGTTAGGTTTACACACAAATCTTAGAAAATAAAGCTTACATGCTGAGTTGGATTTTATTGGTTGGTTCTTCTAGTTATGTAGTTTGATTTAGTTGTTGAAGATCATATGGTTCTAGTTGTATAAGATTTGTTTAGTCCCATGTAAATATTGATGTAACCTTTCAATTCTATGTAGAGAGTTTTACCAAAATTTTACATCAATTATGGTTTGAAGTTTATGTGGTGTAATTTTTTTTTCCTGAGCTGTGATGTATAAAATGTCTAGATCTATCTTCTTTTAAAAAAGCCAGATGGGGTATATTATAAAGTCAAAAGGCATAATCATGTATGGGCATGTGTACATTTCTGACAGAAAGTGTGTGTTGACACTTGTGCAAATTCCAGCATAGATCCATTGATTAATATTTTGCATTTATTGATTATTTTTGTTGTAGAATATCTATGAGTGTTCTGCATTTGTTCTAATTAAGCATATGATAACTTTAGTCCATTGACCTGTCTTAAAAGTACACATAACACCTTTTGCAGAGCAAGCGAAGAAAACCTGATGAACAAAGCATGGGAAGAAAGGTGAACAATCGTAAGGTATGCTACTGACATTACGCTTCTGATATATATATATATATATATTAGTGATTCGAAATTCTCTCTTATGTTATGTAACCGTAGGTTGTTTTCACTCAAGATCTTCTGAAAAAATTAAAAATTAAAAATAATTCTTAAGATGAAAAAATTCGCCACTTCCGATATTGAACTCATTTAGCCTAACATCAATATTTATTTGCCTGATGTTCTTCACTTGTCCATATCCCAGTGCCGTTCTGTATTGCCAATACTTGTGTCTTCTATTAAATTAAGAGGATTACTTATAAAAAATAAATAAATTAATTAAGAGGTCCTCGTATTTTCTTTCTGATTTATATGCTTGCATTTTTACTTTCCCTCATCTATTATCTTTTGTTGGCATCATTGACTATATCAACGTATAATTTCATCCCGTGAAACTTCAGCATCAGGTTTCACAGGAAGATAATGGTTGCATGCAATATATATTCGTAGGTAGCTAATGTAAGATTTATAGATCATCACTGGATTAGTGACATATATTTCCCATATTGTGAACTTATTCTTTTCCACAATTTGCTGAGCTGTAAGACCATAGAGTAACCTTTTTTAATTTATTGAATGAATTAATTTCTTTAGGATGTTGATTGAAGCTGGTATTCTAATGATCTTGCTTCTTCAGGATAAGCTGGTTGAGTTGTCCTCAAAAACCAATATACCTGCTGTGCCGCCAAACATGGTTCCAAATTCCCTCATTATGCACCATATGGATCAGAATGAGAGTATGGCTTATGAAGGTTTGTTTTTTTTAATATGATCTGTGAAATATTGTTATTATTGCTATATTTTTTGATTGGTAATCAAGAAGTTTTATTCATAAAAGTAGGCAAAGCCCAAGTACAAAGGGAGTATACATGAGAAGTACCTAACTAGAGTTTACTTATTATTAGTATATAATGTATAAAATTATTAAACTGCTAATTCAGCAGTTTAATAATACACAATCTAAGTGGTTGCTTGTAACATGATACTCGGGTGACCTATCTAATAAATATTATCTGATACTTCGGTGAGTAGTTTTTTTCTACAAGTAGTGGAAGTCTGTAACACCCTCATCCTCATGGAGTGAGGAATGCTGCTAACGTAAATGTCACATGAGCATATTGTAAGAAGATTCTATAACATTAATGATAGTAATGCATTTTGGAGAAATATTGGAAGCTGTTATGTTTCGAAGCTGTTTCTGGATTAAGAATTAGCTTTCCAAGTCTGAAATTGTTCCAGTGGGTACGTCAGAGATATTTTGGATCTGGCCAATATTTTGGGTTGTAAGGTAGCTTCGTTACCTATGAGATACCTTGGACTACCTTTGGGTGCTTCTCACAAATCAGCTTATATTTGGGATGGGGTGATTGAGAAGATTAGGAGGAGGTTAGCTGGCTGGAAAAAAATATATTTGTCTAAAGGTGGAAGGGTTACCCCGATTACGAGCACATTGACTAATCTCCCCACTTATTTCCTCTCTCTCTTTCCTTTACCAGTTGGGGTTGCTAAAAGAATTGAGAGGATTTATAGGAATTTCCTGTGGGATGGTAATGGGGAGGAAAAAAAGTTTCATTTGGTGAGTTAGAATAAGGTTTGTCTTCCGGTTTCCTGTGGAGGGTTGGGAGTGTGAAATTTAAGACTTTTCAATCAATCTCTCATTGGGAAATGGCTTTGGAGGTATCATAATGAGAGTAATGCATTTTGGAGAAATATTGTGGATGTTAAACATGGGAGGATGTGGGGGAGTTGGTGTATGAATGAAGTAAGAGGGATGTTTGGGGTGGGTTTGTGGAAGTCTATTGTGACATCCCAGACTTTGCCAAGTCCTTGTTCATATTATTATTTGGATATTATATTAGTTATTGGATCGTGCTAGGTGTTAGAGGAATGCTGTGAGATATGTTCTATTTATTTGGACTTTAGAATCTTAAGCATAAGAGCCCACAAGAGAAAGAAGAGGAAAAAGCCAACAAAGGCCCATGTGGATTTCGGCCAACCAAGCTAGGATTAGGGTTTGGAAGCCCAATGTTGATCACTAAGGATAGAGGAGGCGCCACATGGCATGAAAAGATCTTTTTGTTTTTCTAGAAGCTCATCATTTGAAACCTAGGAAAGTAGCAAAGTATGACACTTGACCAACATGCAAAGAGGTTCTAGAAGGAAGTGAGTGGATGAAACAGAGAGGATTCAGCTACCTACGAAACACGCCAACCCTCACCAACCTAGTGCTACTTGTCCCTCATGCACAAGTGTGCTTTTTAGATACATTGAACTTGGACGTGAAAATGGGAAAAGGGGGAAAGAGAAAAATTAGGGTTTTGGATGAAACCCCTAGTCCTACACGCAACCCATAGATTTTGTCCAGTTCCAAGACGATTGCAATGATTTGAGAGAAGAGGAAGAGACAAAGGCATATAGGGTTTCGGTTTTTGAGGTCACACACCCACATGCAAAGGCCAATCACCCTGGTTGACACTTGTCATACATGCGAAGGATTCTTGAGTTCCAAGAGGGATCTTTACTTGGGAATAGGAAGAGTCGTGATTCTAAAAGATTTTGGTGAAGGAAGGAGAATGGGGTGACAGCTTGGACAAGGAATCTCAAGGGGCACACGCCACCTACCACCTAGGGAAGACAAAAGATCATTCTTGGGAAGATATAGGGTTTTTGGCAACCACAAGGTACACACACTCCACTTGCCACATATCAACCATGCACTAGTGAGAAGAGAGGAAGGGCTTTTTGGGAAGAGAGAATTTCGGATGAGGAGAGAGGGAAGTGCATGCCACCCACAAAACATTCCTAGGTTCTCAATCTCCCCACTACTACAACTCCATCTTGAGTTAAATACAAAAATATTCCATGTGACTTGTGGGGCTCGGGTACCAAAAGTCCTAAGTCCCTTGCAATCTCCTTTGCCTCAACAATGGTCTCACTAGCTTGCTTAAGGAAACTTGATACTTGGTCCATATTCCACCAAAATTTTTAGTTCTTTTCTGAGTCAGTAAGCATAGTATCGAACTTGGCCTCGCTAAGACTATCTAATATTTTCCGGAGAAGTGGGGCCATGTACTTCAAAATGTCGGTAGTAAAGTCATGACGAGCCTTCACAATGAACTCGTCCTCTATCATTGTGCCCTCTAGGTTCATGGTTCTATAGTATCTGGGGTACGTGTAACAACTTCTACTATTCCGGATAGAGAATGGTAGTGGAAACTACCATACTGAGATTGCAAGAAATCTCAGTAAGTAAACAAGCAACATACAACAGATATCACAAGCATATAAGAGTAAACCACAAATGAATGCTGGACATGTACTTTGACATAAAGCATGACACATGCAACATCTTTTAATCTCTTAACACTAGTTCATATTATTTGAGCTCGGGTTCTTGTTCTTGTCATAACATATTATGCCATTTCTTATCATAACGTATCATGATATGATCGTATCATTTCATATCATATCATAACATAACATATCGTATCATATCATGTCATAGAGCTTAAACTCCTTAATCATTTCTTATAAACATGGTTGGACAGCTCACGGCTCCCTTAAGCACTATGTGTTTACCGCTAGTTACTGCATCATCCAACGATCCACTTTGATCGAGGTGACTACGTCATATTCTTAAACATATTCATTACGGCAATTCGCTTTTTTCGCCTTCACCGTATGACACCCACTAGCTTAGGTGCAACCTTGCTCTGGCATCTTTTCCATTAGGAACCATTTGAGGCCCGTCGATTGTACTTCGTCGACCCAGGGGTTTCCACTCGACTTTAAGCACTCTAGAGTGGATAGGGAGTTCCACCAAGGCATTTCTCCGTTATAGCATTTGGGGTTGTGACAAAACATGCCTTTACTCTTCTTTCGAAAACACATACCCAAATGCATGAGACATGGACTTATGAGGCTATGCTCTCTCATACTCATGAAACATGCGAAAATCGAGACATATAACACTAAGTAGCAACATGCATCACGTGATAAGGCTTGAAATCATCAGAACATGCAATCACATGATGAATATGCATAAACATAGCCGATTCATGATCAATGAAGCATAAAACAGATTTGAAAACTCTAATTCTAGCCTTGGTCATTCATATAAGTCCTCAAAACATAACGTTTCATCATCACAACACATGCTTTCATTCTTCTGCACATTCAGTTGATCTTATTAGCAAACAAAGCACCTTTACATGTAGAAACTGAAACCAAAACATAGCATATTAGAAGATAAGATTCAACCAATAATCCCCACAACATGGCATCACATCTTCCCAATGAAAACCGAGTACATACAACACAAGAGAAACTAGATTCAAACAAGAATAATCAAACACGAGTTCACAATATATATACAAGTGTTATCAAGAGTAGGTTGAAGGTTTACTTACAAAAATCCAACGAATACAATAGCAACAATCTGAAAAAGCATGTTAAGAATCATTAGACAAGATTAGGAGAAAAACCCTAATCTCTAAGGTGAGTGTGAGTCTTGTGTTTAAGGTTTTGTGAAATCATCTTATATGGCAAGAAAACTCCAAAAACTAAAACCTCTTAAGGATAAAACCGTAGCTTTTCTACATGTGATGGTCATGGCTCTCCTCCTCTCCAAAGTTTCGTGCTCACTTGCTCAAGGCAAGAAAATGCTTCGGGTCCCTTCTTCCCCTTCGGGTCCAAAGTTTCACACTCCTCGCTCCAAACATACTTGGCATTCTTCTTTGTTAATGGACTAGAGAGTTTGGACCAAGTATCAAGCTTCCTTAAGCGAGCTAGTGAGACCACTGTTGAGGCAAAGGAGATTGCAAGGGACTTAGAACTTCTGGTACCTGAGCCCCAGAAGTCACATGGGATCTCTTGTGTTTAACTCAAGATGGAGCTATAGTAGTGGGGAGATGGAGAACCTAAGAATGTTTTGTGGCAAAAGATATGTCTTAAAATGGTCCCATGTTTTGGGAGACTTTTGAAAACAATATCTATTTTGAGAGTACCTTAATGAAGTTCAAACTGTTGGGATGCTTACACTTCGGTACCATGATTTTTTCGCTGCGAATTACTGCATACAGCTAGATTTATAGGTGCATTGTAACTTATCTGTCATGTACGAGGGGTATGTAGCCTTGAGTTACATGTCCCAACGCTTCAGTCACCGTCTAATCTCAAGCGGAGGCTGGGGGCGTCACATCTATTCGGTTGGGATGGGAGGACTTTGCCAAGTATACAAAATTCAAGGTGGGGGATGGGGCAAAGATCTATTTTTGGCATGACACTTGGTGTGGGGATTCACCTCTTAAGGTTTTTTTCCCTAATCTCTTCAGGATTGCTAGAGATAAAGGGGCTGCAGTCGCTGATTCCTATCACTTTTCTAACAATATGATTTGCTGGATTGTGGAATTTACTAGAGATGTGCAGAATTGGGAAGTATGTGAAGTTTCAGAATTATTAGGAAGATTATATGAGATGAAGCTTGATCAGCACAGGGAGGACGGTTTGCTGTGGGTGCATACAGTTAATTCCAGATTTTCTGTGAGTTTTTTTTACAATGCATTAAGCAGTCATGGGATCAAAGATTATCCATGGAAATGTATTTGGAGAGCCAAGGTGCCTAGTAAGGTTGCTTTCTTCTGCTGGCTGGTGTCTCTTGTGAAAATGCTAACCATTGACAACTTGAGGAAGAGAGGTTTTCCGGTGGCTGAATGGTGTTTTATGTATAAGAAGGATGGTGAATCTATTGATCATCTTTTCCTTCATTGTGAGGTGGCAACATCGTTGTGGAATGAGATTTTTGCAAAGGTTGGCATTTTCTGGGTGATGCCTATGCATGTGGTGGATTTCTTTGCATGCTGGCTAGGTATTGAGGGGAGAAGTAACAACACTGCTGTGATGAAGATGATCCCCCTGTGCTTACTTTGGTGTTTGTGGTTAGAAAGGAACGGGAGGTGCTTTGATAATTGTGAACGTTCTATAGGGGAACTTAGTGAGTTTTTCCTTAGTCTTTAAGCTTTTGGGTGAAGAATCTTGTAAGGAAAGGGAATGATTGTAATGTTTTGCTTTAGTTGTATTCTGCTTTAGCTTTTAAGTAGGTGTTCTCATTTGTATACATCCTGTGTGCTTCAGCTATGCCTATTTACTTGGAATAAAATTTCTCTTATTAACTATCAAATAAATAAATAAAAAAACCTTTATGTGTGTTGGCTGCCAAACAATAGAAAGTTATCTAGGGTTGTCGGCCCAATAGCAGATTGTGACAGATTGGGGTTCTGTAATTTGCCTAGGAATCCCCTTAAATTCATTCTAATTGCAAGATAATCAAGATGCTAATTTAACCTAAACAGTGAGATAAATCAACACACACAAACAAATGATTATTGACACAAAGTGTGCAGAAATTCATAGACTTGTGGGCCTGAGCTCGAAATTCACCCCAAGTCTTGGGCTGTCCTGGGCTTGAGTGTGACAAATGCTCTTTAAGTTAGTGCTCAAACAATGTTTTCAACTCTAGGGGTGGGGTGTTTCCAATAACTTTTGATGCTTTGGTGGTAATACGTTGAAACTTTGATCCATATTTTAAGATATGATGGCATTTGATTGGGGAAGGGGATTGTTGGGTTGAATACAAAAATTTTAGACATAACTTAACGTTTTGATAATCTAAACTGTATTACAGTCTGTTAATTTGCCGTGAAATCACCAATAATGCTTCTGTTTTGTGTATCTCTCTTCCACCTCTCAACTGATATATGTTGACTCAGATTTATCTGTTAAAGTTGCAAAGGTGTATAAACGTTGCTGTTTATTCATTTAGATGTTTGTTTCATAGGTTGAAACTTTTCTAGTTTTTTTTTTAATAATTAAAGCTTATCTAGTTTTTACTGAGAATTTCTTTTCTCTGGTAGTCTCTGGAACAGGTGGTCCAATGAAGCATCTCTTGGAACAGAATGCTCAAGCTTTTGACCAAATTACAGATAATCTTTCGATATATAAGGTGAAATAAAATACTTACACTCTAAGTTCCATCGTGATTCTTTTACGATAAATTTGCAAACACCAAATATTAGCTCCACCATGTACAACGATATCATATTTGAAACAAGTGCACTTTATTTTTATTATTATTTTAAAAACAAGCTATGATTAGTATTATTTTTTTTCAAAAAAAACCTTGTTCATTCATGGATGCTAGATATCTCCCTTTGTAAAACCAATATAATATGCTTTGAGCACATTACATGTGTAATACCATCAGTGTGAAGAATAAACGACAATATGGATAATTATGCTACTTGTGTGGACCTGCCATTCCATAGAATTCACTCAAGGGTAATTGCATAAATTCTAAACTACTCCTTAATCATTAGAGCAAAACTGCTAAAAAAATATGTTATTGATTTGTCAGTTTTAAGTTTTTTTATTTATTTTTAGAAGTCATCCCAGGAAAGGAAAAAAAATCCTCATGGGCAACAAAATTGCTGTTAGCACATTTTAGATGTTTGTGATGGAACAACATAGACAATGTGCACAAAAGCTGAAGCATTTATCTCTTGATGCGGGTAATTCAGTGGTCCAACCTGGATGTGACCATGTTTTGCAATACTTCTATAGACAATGATACTTCCGCTTTATAAAATTCTTTC
This sequence comes from Pterocarya stenoptera, assembly GCA_003123785.1. Taxonomy (NCBI): domain Eukaryota; kingdom Viridiplantae; phylum Streptophyta; class Magnoliopsida; order Fagales; family Juglandaceae; genus Pterocarya; species Pterocarya stenoptera. The sequence goes on from QEOT01004550.1 coordinate 74,780, forward strand.
AGAAGCAAGTGGTAGAATAACAATACCAGGAAATTTCCCAAATTAACCCTGGCATTAGATTATGCATATTATTATCCATATCTAATTAACGAATTTAATTAGTGGCTTTATGATTATCATACATCACCAATTGATAAACCAATGTCTTTTATTTAGTAGCGATATAATTGATCGGCAAATTCAGGCACTTAGAGTAATTAGCCCATTTTTTTTATATGTATTGAATTTTAGTTTGAAGATGTTAAATAGTTTAAAATAAAGGACATAAAGCTGGCCAATCCATTTACATCCAAAACAGGTGTTTGCTATTACAAGTGCAAGTATGAAGATGAATTCGTGGAATTCAACATAAGATGTGGTAATTGCAAATAGATATTGGTAAAGTTTTGCATGGTAGCATTAGGCTTTGAGGTAGTTTTCCTTTCTCCCCATCTTTTATATGTTTGGTGCATATTAGGATGTAATATGAATTACTTGTTTCGCAATTCCTATCTATTTGATCTTTTTAAGCTCCTCAATCTTTTATTCGAGAACTGCAATAATTTTTTTCTTCGGCATGAACAAATAAAACAAAAGAGGAAATCAAAATCCATTCTATTTGTTTGTTGTTTTACATTTTTCCCCTAACAAGTGAAATCATACTGGGTTATAAGCTCTAAACATAGAACGTGTTGCCCTCTTACTGAGTGTGTAGATCTTCTCACCCTTATCTTCAGCAACATGACACTCGCTGTCTTATCTTCATAAGAATAATTGTGGTTTCCAACTGCTGTAAACAGTGGCAGGATAACATCAATATCTTCAGTCAGGCGAGAAAGAACATTGCTGCTATCTTAAACAAGTATGTGAATGTTTATAATATCTTAATTTTAATCAAGTACTATACATTTCTGTTCTGGTTTATGTTTGGTTTTGGTTAAGGATTTGTGTTGCATGAATCCTGTTTCAATTTTTGTAGCATGAAAGAGATACCCGGCATAATGAGTGAAATGCCACCGCTGCCTGTATGCATAAACGAGGATCTTGCAAATAGTATTATCTTGTATAATACAACCTAGGTAAGTTCTTGCTTGAGTAACCTCAATTTGCGTACTTTTTGGTTGTGGCTGAGAGGGAGGGTGGAGCTTTGCTCTTTCTTCGTCGGAGGCTCTACATACGAAGTGTTATCCTGAATGGATTTCATCACTATGATGTCTATTTTTTACTCTTATATTAGGAGTTTGACAAATATTTTATATTCTATTATGGTTCAGAATTGTGGTGACTGAATGGATATGCACAAAATTTGAACAGAGATTTACAGCTCGGCCTTTTACCAATTCAAGCAGACAAAATCAACCCTGATGGACTGCCTTAAAAATTTAAATATATGAGCTCACCAGAATACAAAATTCTTCTTTAATGAGGCCGAGTTGCATACATCTTGGGGTGCCTCTACAATTTTTGGGCTTCTAGATGTCTTCGGCTGCTTCCTTGTTTATTTTGTTCCTCTGCAGGCCAAACTTGTACCGTTCTGTGTATAAATATGTGGACAAAGTGATAATACAAGTACCGATTTAGATGGAAGGCACTTTTCGTCATTTTCTAATGTTAATTTTACCTGTCATTTATCTTACGGACTACCCATGTTTATATTTTAGTATGCCCACCTTTATTTTTACTTTATTTTTTATTTTTAAATTTCTTTTTATAATAAAAATGAACGTAGTAGCAGGGCACCGTAACAGCACGATGGTGTGAAGGGGACATTTGAGGAAGGATCTGGAACTGAAGTGTGTTACTTCAAGTTTCATGGAAGATAAAATCTGAAGTAGAAATTCCTTGATTATCTTATTCCAAAACATAGGGCTTCTTAAATAGATAACCCAAATGCTCAACTTGGAAATTATTTGAATTTTTTTAATATAATTACTCAAAGTTTAGGTTATTTGAAGGCCCGTTGATGTTTAGTGGATGCTTTTGAATGATATTACCGGGCTAGTATTTTTAGGGAAGCTCAATTGAGCATTATCCTATAATTTTAAATAGATTGACGAGCCCAACATCTATTTTGGATGGCTGCGGATTCTTATTGGGTCGAATAATTAGGTGAAAACTCATTTTGTAATTATTGAATAAGTAGGCCCATATTTAATAGGTAATAGGCACATGCAAATTATTTAGAAGTCCATAGATATTTATTGGATGAGTTTGACTTATTTTGAATTCAAGACCTAGCCGGTCCTTAGAAAATATGGGCAAGCCCAAGAGTTTAGTTAGTGGTTCAACTCATTTGCTAAGAGTCAACAAATAGGCCATAGTTTAGCTAAGAACTCACGTGGAAGCCCTTCATCCTTGGCCCATTGAGACAGCCCAACCCCCATTTGATACCAATTGTCACGCCTCATACCAAGGGATGAACCTTTTTAACTTGAAATCCATAAAACATAAAATTTAGATACAATAATTCTCTAAAATTAAATACTTAAAAAACCTTTAAATAGAAAGTAAACTCAACACTACTATATATTCTCCAGAATCTCACCAATCCACTTATGCCACCTGGCACTTATCTCACATTATTATTATAATCCTATCATGTGCCATCTATTCTAATTGTTATAACCATGAAAGTCATATGTAAAAAAATGGTGGAGATAAACGGTGAATCCATTGACTTAGTAAGCAACGAACATACATTAGTGTGTAAACATGAGTTAGTTACAGATGTAGAAACAAACAATCTAAAAAATATCAGTGGTATTTTCATAAGCGTTTCATTACATTAATAATATAGACAAAAGACCTTAGGCACAACCATAACTGAAACAACATTAGAAACAGAAATAGAGGCCATGTTTTACCCTTGTAGCAGGGTTGTGCATAAATGAGGTTAGCAAAACAGAATATAAATAATTTTATGCACTCATAACAAAGGCTATGTCTACTCCTGTAGAAGGGTTGTGCATATTTGCGGATAATCAAGTAGAACATAAATCACTTTGTTACCAAAGTGAGTGCACTCAGAATAGAGGTCATGTTTAAACCTATGGTAGG
>QEOT01004550.1:97658-137905 GCA_003123785.1 Pterocarya stenoptera
CTCTCTCTCTCTCTCTCTCTCTCTCTCTCTCTCTCTCTCTCTCTCTCTCTCCAGCCATATAAATACGATCAACACGATTAACCATCACGGTACCCTGCTCTAGTGTTTGGTAAGTAGTATCTAGTTAACAGCTACGTAGACCACAAAAAGAAAATCAATGCTAGAATCAAATCCCCCTCTCCTACGGCATTATGAAGCGCTTTTGCGCCACCCAGCAGAAGTTCCTGCACTTGAATGCGATGAACGGCAAAGTGGAGCATTCATGGAGGAATACGGCCAGCTGCCATTGATAGACTTGAACGGTCTAAAATATCATGATGCGAATAAGGAGAGACTAGCTTGCTCTACAAGAATATGTAGAGCGTCATCAGAGTGGGGATTCTTCCAAGTAATAAATCATGGGATTAGCTCTGAATTACTCCGGAAGATGAAGAGAGAGCAGGTGAAGCTGTTTCAAGCTCCCTTCGAGATGAAGGTTTCTCGTGGGCTTCTAAATAATTCATACACATGGGGAACGACAACAGCTACTTCTCCAAATCAGTTCTCATGGTCGGAAGCATTCCACATTCCTCTCTCTGAGATTTCGGAAGAAACTTATAACTATGGAGAGTACTTCAGCTCTCTAAGGTACAGACACTTTTTCACCATAATGCTAGTCATTTTCTTCGGGTCAACTGTTTGATATATCGTTTATTAAAGTTGATCAAGACTGTGAAAAGAGCAAGCTGCCACTGAAGGCAACTCTCAATCTAGAATCACCTTGGGTGTACAACAGTGCATGAAATAGGAGTGCCATTTGTAGTATTATTACACAAAGATAATCATACCTTTATCTCATTATGATGGAGTAGCATTATCCAACAAGTTTTATTTTTTTAAAAGATAATTTAAAGGGTCCTGAAAAGTTTTAGATTTACATAGTACGATAAAAGTAAAATAGCTATGTTGTACGTAGCAATACTCTTAATGCCGGGACCGGCCACTTAACCCAGAAACGGTCCCCCTCTAATGGCAGAACAAAGCTGCCAACTTGTTGAAATACATCCCAGAACTAGCTAGGCCATCTTATCTTGCCAATGCAATAATTTAATATGGAAATGATCGTGTCGTTTGAGACGGAAATATGGATGGTTAAATCACATGTACAAGCTGATACTTTCGTTTTCAACGTCTGGCAACAGGGAAGTGATGAAGGAATTCGCAGCAGCCATGTCGAAACTAGCACGATTACTAGCAGAGATTCTGTCAGAGAATTTGGGCAGCCAAAAGGGAGAGCTTGAAGATGTCTGTGATGAAAGCACATGCTTTCTTCGCTTGAATCGTTATCCGGCCTGTCAGATATCTCCAGAAGTTTTCGGCTTAGTGCCCCACACTGACAGTGATTTCCTTACAATACTTTGCCAAGATCAAGTCGGTGGACTTCAGCTCAAGAAAGGTTCCAAATGGGTGGCTGTAAAACCTATCCAAGATGCTCTACTCGTCAATATTGGAGATCTTTTTCAGGTAAAATAATTGAAAAATGATAAACACGATACTTTTTACAATATATTTTACACTCGTGTTTTAAAATGAAAAATATTATAATTATAAAATACTTGATAAAAATAACACTATTTTACAAAAATATCTTCATCTTACATCATGTTGAAAATATTATGAATAGTGTTGTTGTCATTACTCTAAATAATTTCCCTTTGTTTTATGCGTATGCTGCGACAAATTTTGTTGAAAAGAATGTCCAATTTATGTGCTTACTGTTGGTGAATAAGAACACTAGTCAAAGTCACCTCGTAAGTGCGACACCCAAGATTACGGGCGGTGCTGCTGCTATCACTACGAAACAAATCATTACAAGAAACATTGTACTTCAGCTAATTATTCATTAACCCTAGTGCTACTCTACTGTATATATTTTGGCATTTTTATCTTTTGTGTCACTTGGCCCATGAAAAACCAAGCAAATCTTTTCATTGTGTTGCACTGAATAATTTGGCTAAAAAGATGTACTGTTTGCCCTCATTGGAGCTATTAATTGCAGGCATGGAGCAACGATGTGTATAAAAGCGTGGAGCACAAGGTGATGGTTAATAGGAAGACGGAAAGATACTCTATAGCATACTTCCTTTGCCCTTCCTACGATTCTTTGATTGCCAGTTTTAAAGAACCTTCAATCTATAGAAAGTTCACTTTTGGAGAATACAGGAAAAGAGTCCAAGAGGATGTCAAAAAAACCGGCTACAAAGTAGGCCTCCAAAGATTTCTACTTTAGGATCGATCATACGGATATACGTCCGTACAGTGTCTTATTTATAACGTTGATGGGAAAAATGTCCTACGCTAGCTAGTTCCATCATTTGTACGTTAAAGTTTATATTTGCATATAAAGCAATAAAAGAAATATATTAATAGCCAATAAATGCATGCCTCTTATATAAAAAACGAAATTGTAAAGATAAAAAGCGGTAGAACAAGTTATGAAATATAATATTTAAAGTAATTAATAAACATATTTGATTTTATTGAAACCATACTTACAAAAGAGATTAATTCACAAAGGTAGGAGCGGAAGACATCAAGGTACAAAATTACAAGGAAAGGAAGTGTTTTCGGAATGGAGTGTAATGTCTCGTACTCAGAGGGTCAATGAGTTACTTCTTGTCACTTAAAATCACATTCCACAATATAGGTATAACAGCCAGCTAGAAATTTAATGGTGGAATTTCTGTTGGCTTTAAGAATCTCGTAAAAACTCTATAAGTTTTCACTAATCGACTATTCGCATAAGTTTTAGTCTGTCAACATAATCTGTGTTATCACTCATTATGGTGCTAGAAGTGCGATTCTAATTATTTGATATAGTTATAAGTATCAGAATGCGTTATGGTCTATACCATTAGACTTAGTTGATTATTTAGGATTTTATGGTGCAATAAGTCCATTTTCATATTTTCGAATGAAACGTCTGTTGGAAACTATGAATTCTTTTTTTGGAGCACTTCAGGATTGAATTTCGGTAAAAAATTTTCACTGTAGGTTAATTTGAATATTTAGAATTTTTTAGTGCTAAGTTTATTATTCACTTTTCGGAGTGAATAGTAACTTCAGTAAACATACCAAGTGGAGTAATTTCAAAATACAAGTGTGGAATGTCCAAACTAGATTAGAGAGGTTTTATTTGGACACTTGGCAAAATCTTAGCCACATAGTGAATAGTATTAGATACTTGACACCAAGAGGAACATTTGATGGATTTGAAGGAATCGCGGTGTGAGATCATTCCACTTAAGCAAAAATCTTATTCCATCCGACTAATCAAATTGTGCCAAACTAAAGAGGATTTCCACCCTAATGAAATCCTACATGGTTGGAGTCCAACTGAGAACCCAGAAGCATGATTGAAATCGAAATCCTAAACGGTTTTATCCAAACCATAAAGTTGACCTCAAATATTATGTTAGAACATCATTATCCAACTTTATTAACCTTCAAAAATTGATTGGGCCAAGAGATATTGGATTTGGGCTTGATAGCAATCCAAACTCTCTTAAAACTCCAAAATTTAGGCCCATTAAGGCCCACGAATTTGGTCTAATTGACATTGCTTCTTGGCTAAGTTTTGCACTCCCACTTGGCTGACCAGATCTTTCCAAAAGAGGGCCTAGGTTTTGAAGTAAAAAACTAAAGGGCCACCTCACTCTTTCACTTTTACACTCCACTTTGAGAAAAGATCTTGAGTTGATTTTTGTTTATTGTAATGGGAAGAAAAGGCCAACACTAAAACTTTATTCTAGTCCTATCATTTTCTATGCTCCTTTACACTTTTCTTTATTAGAACACAAAAGACGCTCTCGAGCAGTTTTTTTGAGCTCTGTTGCACGCCTAATTAGAAGCTTTTGTAAGTGTTTTATCACAAAGTTTCCTCCATGAAAGTTGTTCCTTTTTAGTCTAGTTTACGTGGATATCTTAATTGTTCTATTGGGAGATCATTTGATTGGTTAAAAGTTGTTCAAACTCAAGAAAGGTCATTCTGGGCGATAAACTAGAGAGTGTGTTGTAGTTTGGAGTTTTTGACCAATCTAATGGATAGATCATGGTCTAAAATTTTTATGGAGTACTGTTAACATGTGTATATGATTATTTGCTGATGATTTATTGCATGATTAAAAGTTTTGGTGAAAGATTTTGTTAGATCTAGAAACCTAGAAACTGGAAGAGGAAAAACAGTTTCTGTTTTGAGAAAGTTTAAATCTTTTGTGGTTTAATCCAAATCCCATGGCTTTGATATTTTTATTTGGGGATCATAAGCCTGTTATATACATGTTAGAATGTTTTTCTGAATATATTTGATTCTAGTTTTGAAGAAATAAAATTTTATGCAAGGAGATATTCGGTTAGGCCAAAGTGATGATGTTCTTGCTAAATTTATGTTTTGGTTGATTTTTAACCATGTGATCTTGAGTTTGAAGCTTGGATCTATTTTAGGACACCTTTTTAAACCATATGATGTTTTGATTTGAAGATCACATCTTTATAAGTCATGGATCAAGAGGTTGATCAAAACAAGATAGAAACAAAAATCAGTTTTGAACTTAGAAGAAAAATAAAAAAGTTCAAGTATGGTTTTAGTGATTTTGATGACTTTTATTTATGATTCAAAACATGATTATTTTTAGGAATATGTTATGAGTATATTAGAAGAAAATGTTTAGTTTAATCATGAATTTTGAAATTTGAAAGTTTTACAACAAAAATCAGAGGAAATAGCCTATGTAAAATTTCGGCCCTATAGAATTTTAATGGTTGTGTTTAGTTTTAAGTTTTTATGAATAGATATTTGATTTTAGAATAAAATTTACATGATGTATGTAAATTTTGGTGATTTTTAGAGTTAGGATGCAAAATCCTTAAGTTAGGGGTAAACTTGTAATTTTTCCACATATAGAGAGTAAAATTTTACTCTCAGTTAATATTTTTCCAAATTCCTAATTGTTAGTGACTAAGTTCTAACTTTTAAAAATCACTACTTTCAGTTCCTCGTGATCGCGCTTGAGTTTTGTCTAAAAAACTCAAAAGATCGAGGTAAGTTAGCTTTTAACTTACTAGTAGTTTAATGTATATGAGTGATAAGTAAAGGAACTATAGTGTATGTATGTATGTTATAACATGTGTCATGCCAAGTCATTATATCTTCATCTGTTACACATAATTTATTCTGTCATGAGTTATTCATCTGTTACATAAGATATTCTATCATGTATTGCTATACATTGCAAGTATGTCATGTTAAGTTAAGTATGTCATCTGTTATATGTATGTCATGTCATGTAATATTCACTATTGCAAGTATGTCATGTTAAGTATGTTGTTTGTTGCATGTTATACCATGTTACTAAATGTTTCTATTTCAAGCAAGTCATATCTTTTGAGTTATGTTCAAGTCATGTTGTGTATGTCAGAACTTCCGTCCTTTCGTACTCCAGTCACGTTTTGTCTCGAATATAGTTTGTGTATCTTGAGAATAGTCATGTCAAGTAGTTATTGATGTCAATCACGACCCTAAGTGCTAGGATGAGATAATATCCTAGTGAAACTCTTTTATTCATGCTGGAGTGTCTAAATAGATGTGAAATTTTCTGAGTTGACAAAATACTATATCAACGGATAGCGGGCGAGGCCTAACTAGCTGGTCACCGGAGTGTGCCAGGCACTAACGTCGATGGAGCCACATTTTAGTTCTTGTGGGGTCCACAGCGAATGTGGTACATGAGGTATGAGGACCACAGTAAGTGTGGCACATACAACGCACTCACAGCTAGTGCAGATACCTGTGTTGTGATGTGGTAATCGATAGGGACACATGGCTCTAAGGATCCATGTAGCACCCAAGTAGTTGAGTTTAATCAGTTAAAGAAACTTCCAAGTTCATGTTAAGTCAAGTCTCAGATCAAGTTTATGTTAAATTCAGTCTCAAATTAAGTTCATGTCAAATCAAGTCTCAATTGAAGTCCAGTTCAGTTTAAGCAAGTCAAGTTCAGTTCACGCTTTATTTTAAGTTATGTCAGTTATATTATGTGATATGTCAAGTTATGCTATGATTATTTATGATTTTAATTATCCATTCATGCTTTTACTGCCATGCATGCATCATTAACCTGTGTGGAGGTTTTCTGTTAACTTACTGAGATTTGTAATTTTTTTTTATTTCTTTTTAAGAAGAGCTGAGGTCACATGTGCGAGAGCGACCCCTTCCCAAAATTTATTAAGAAACGTCCTCACTTACGGCGGATGAGTACAAAAAAAAAAAAAAACAATTCGTAAAAACAAAAATACCCAAACCAATACATCATCCTCTTCGAAGATACAGAATGCCAAGTTTGTCCAATCGAATAATACCCCGGAAAGGACCTTCTAAGGAAGAATCGCCTCCAAACTGCAAATGAGCCCCATGTGCTCCCTGCTTAGCTAAAAAACCTGCCGCCATATTAACCTCTCTAAAAATATGCCGAAAGCGCACATTTAACTCTCCAACAATGTCCACAATTTCCTCCCAAAAGTCCCAAAGAAACCAATACCTACACACTCCCGACGCCAACCAACCCATGATGACCATTGAATCCGACTCAACCAGAATTTCTCTCAAGCCCAATTGTTTACACAATTGAAGCTCGTCAAGAAGAACTCTACATTCAGCGATGGTGTTAGTGGCATGCCCATATGAATGTGCAAATGCCACCACCACTCCACCTTGAAAATTTTGAATGATACAACCCCCCCGGAATCTCCGGGGTTATCGCAAGAACCACCATCAACATTCACTTTAGTAGTTTCAACCACCATTCCTATCCGAATGGTAGATCTTGTCACATGACCCGAAGAAGAATTGGGATTCGACCAACTAGACACAGTCGACTGAGCGACGGTACAACGCCAATGTTAATATAGTAGTTAACTTAAATTACTACTTGTACTATGGAGTTGTATCTCCAGTATTCTTTTGATTATAGTTATTTTGGACTAGCGTTATAATCTCAGCTATTTAACATATCCTTTTGTATGAAATATGTTTTAAGTATTTGGGATACTTTCAATTTGGTGCATAGTATTGCTATAGAAAAAATTTATCCACTGCGAATATTGCATAATGCTAGATGCATGTTAGGAACATGGCATCATATATGTCATGAACGGGGGTAGGTAACCTTGTGTTGTATGTCTCGACACTTTAAATGTCCGTCCAATCCCAAGTGGAATATGGGGGTGTCACAATAGGTATAAACTCCAAAGTCTCAATAACGCATATATCTCATTGATTCAATCCAACATATATGATCCTCTACAAGAACATTAATGAACTACTTCAACGTAATTAACTAAGAACACTACAAAGTCTCAGTAACAACATTAATATCCCGAAATAATACTCAAAGCAAATGACTATTTTCTTGAATAAAATACTTTTATAGACTCTCATAACTTTTGGCAATTCCACTATGCTAAACTAATCTCGTTCGTACTTTCTATTCTTGATCCTCAGCTGAAACATCCAAATCATCTAAAAATAATGGAGATAATCAACAGTGAGCCTATGCTAGTGTGTAAACATGAGCCAGTCACAATATGCATAAACAGATAGTTCTCAAAATATGGCTATGGTATTTTCAAAGAATTTCATTTCCATAACAATATACAAAAGACCATAGGCACAAGCATAATAGAAACATTATTAGAAACAAAAGCAGAGGTGTAACACCCCGCCTAAAAATGCCCTTAGGCCTTGACCTTAGTAACCTTAATCCTAGTTAATTAGGAGTTGAACTATTTGAGAATGAGAACATTTTGGATATTTGATTTGGCAAGAAGGACATATACTTTAGGTTTAGTAGAATTATTAGAAGATTTTAGTGTAATATTGATTTTTGAAGAAAATGAAATTCTTGAAGGTTGATTGGAGAATGTTTAGTGATTATTAATTTTGAGGATAAGAAGCCAAGAGGTCCATAAAGGAATGACACATCACATATTGGATGGTTATCACAACAATAGGCTAAGCAATTTGAGTAAAATTCTTGATGGACTTAAGAAGGCCCAAGAGATTGGTTTGATAAGGCCCAAGCTTTTTGGGTATAAAGAATTATAGAGACACTAAGTTATTAGGCCCAACTTGATGGACACTAGGGCTAACTTGATGAACATAATACTTTAGGCCTCTAATGCACTAAGGATGCGATAGGCGAAGGTTAAAATGTTAAAAAGGCCATAGGCCCAACTTGGGAGATATAAAGTTTTAAGCCTTTCTTGGAGGACTCTAGAAAATAGGCTCAATGAAAAGGTAAGGCTATTGGGCCTAACTTAGGTAGAGTGGAGGTATTAGGCTCTTAATTATGGGTTAATTACTTACATTAAAGTTAATAGTGGGATTATCATTAATCATAGTACTTAGTGTTAATGAGCTAAAGATTAGAGAGGTAAGTCTATTAGTAATTTTGGTGAGGCTATTTAGGACTTTAGAGCATTCATGGTTCAAGCCCAAGAAAACTTTGAATCAAGCCTTAAGGAATTAAAGATTAGTTATGGCCCAACTTTGAGGAAGGCATAAGGCCTTTAGGCCAAACTTGGTTTAGAATGAACCCATGGCCCAATTAGGCCAAGTCAAACCTTTTCAAGCCCATCTTAGTTGATATTGAGGTTTCTTTTCAACCCTAAAAATCTGGAAATGGGGCCCCTCTAATTCTAGCCCAAGAAGCCCTTAAGCCTTAAACTCCTACCTACATTTGGCCCTTTTAAACCCACATAAACCAAAACTATATTTGGACTCATTTCACCATTCAAGACCAAAATCCCAATACACTATACCATTGGTTTTATTAAATCCAAATCATACTCAAAGTACCCAAATTAAGTTTTGAAAATTGGCTAAGGCCATTAACCTTTATGCTTGAGTTTAGTGCATTTTAAGCCATGCTTTGGAGTTTAATTGTGCTTAATCTTTTCTTTAACTTTTTAATTCAAATTTTCTTGAATTAATACTCCCTTAAACCTTGATTAAGACCCTATTAATGACCTAACTAAACCAGCCCACATGTCATTATGAAAAATTTCATAACAAGCCCAAACCATGCTTCAATTAGTTTTGTGCATTGCCCTTTGTAATGCTTGGACTGTTTTACCCTTGGGTCTAACATTTTTGTGGTTTGTCCTCAGGGGTAATATGATCCTTAAACACCTCATGAGACCCTCCTAAAGTCAGTTTGAGCCTTGGACAAAATTACTTGCACAAACCAATTCCTTGAACCAAACCGGGTGCAACTTGGTTTAGTTTGTGTTGTAACCGATTGAGTCAAGTTTGAACCAACCTTCTGCCATGGTTTGCACCACCACCCCACGCCACCTCCTTCTCCACCCAATCACCAAGAATTTCCATGCCATCATGAAGGATTTTGACTCATTTTTGCTGTCCAAAAACATCCAAAACCGAACTGATTTTCGGCCACCACAAAACTACCTCCATCCACCTGTTTTCAAGGGTGTTTTGATGGTTTTTCTGCCACCCAAATGATGCCCCACGACTAGACCTGCCTTCGAGGATCAATGTAGCAACTGTAGAGAGGAAATCATGGTGGTTTTAGGCCACTATTCCCCCTACACAAGCTGACCTAAGCTCATGCAAGCAAATCTGGAAATTTTCCAGATTTGAGCACCTCCAACTTCACCCAATCACCAAGCACCCAAGCCAACGCCTCTCACCCCTTGGCCTCCTATAAATACTTTCCTTCCCTTCTCATTTCACTCACACCACAACTCCAAGCATCCTCTTGAGCCTTGAGAGCCTTTCCCCCTCTTAGAGATCAAAAGAGTGCAAGCCAAGTGAGTTTTGGTGAGTTCTTGAGTATTCTTGTATAAGGCAGTCTAAAGTGCTTGGAAGGCCACGAAATTTGTAATTTTTCTTCCTTTGGATCTTAGATAGCATTTCAAGCTTTGTTTCCAAGTGTTGGTATGAAATTTGGTTGAGTTTTGAGGAGGTTATGATGCTTAATGCTTAAACCGGGTCAATTAAAGGAAGATTTGAATGATTGAATGTTTTTAAATGGAAATTTAGCTATGGCATGTACTAAGCATGATTTTATATGATCTATCATTATCCTAACATGATTATGGAAGCTTATCTTGTTTTGATGTTCAAGCATGGATCGGTTTTAAGCATATTGGTGATTAAAGATTTCTTAGCTTTGATTAAGTGTTGGGATGAACTTGATTACTCAAGGATTAGGCTTAATAATGTCCCTAGAGATGTTAGTGATCATTAGTGATTAAAGAAAATCTCATATACATGCATTCATAGGGATCAATAGTTGGAAATACACATAGGCATCAACTAGCATGCATGCCATGGGTTGGGACTAATTGGACAAGTTTCACTTTGAATTTTGAAACTCCAAGGGCATAGATGGTTTTAGAATGTGAAAAATATGAAGTCCATGAAATTTGGTTAAATTTAGAATTCGTTTGCAATTAGTGAAAATGTAGAGTTTAAATGACAAATTTTGAAAGTCTAGGGGTATTCTTGTAAATATCTAATTTTTCAAGTCTTTAATTTTGAACCTATCCATAAGAGTATTAACCCTAACTTAATATATACATGATTTATGCAGCTATGACGCTAATTTCAAATTTTTCCAGAAGTTTGTAAGTTGGCCTCTAACTTACACCTTGATAGATTGTTTATGAATTATTGATAAATACTCATTTCATACTTCAATTATCATTTTTTAGCATAAATTATCATGTTATATAATACATTGAGTGTATACTTACATGACATGTTACATTTTTGTCATTACATTTATAAATAACATTTCTACATGAAATTTACTACATATGCACATGCCATGAGAAATATTTTTTAAAGCATAGTATGAAAATCATTTTGTCACGACCCCACAGGCCAGGATAGGGAATTATCCTGGTGGAACTCCTCTATCCACTCTGGAGTGTTTAAGAATGGAGTGGTAACCCCTGGGTTGACGAAGAACAGTCAATAGGCTTCGAATGGGTTCTTTTTAAAGAACGCCGGAGCGAAGTCAACATGTTATGACACCTAACGCTGGTGGGTGTACACGTTATGAATTTTATGATGTTATGTTATATTTACCAATGCATTGAGAACAAGTCTATAGACAACGTAGTTTCAACGTGAGTTGTACTACGGTCACCAGCAGGTACTTACAGTGCATATGGGGAACTATGACGTTACCACACGTTACGTTATTAATTAAAATGATGATGTAAGCCTATGATGATGAAAGTTTATGATAAAATTTTTATGAAGAAGTTATGTTTTCTAAAAAATGATGACGAAATTACTTACTAAGTAAAAACTTATGTATCCATATTTTTAAAAGATGTTGAGAAATCTGGATGGGAGACATGCATACTGATTTTCTGCATCTCATGCATTGCATATTTATCATTTTTTATGATTGGTTTATCTTTGTACCAGTTAGCTGTTTAACTTACTGAGATTTTGAATAAGTCTCACCCTTTTATGGGACCACTATCATTCCACTCGGAATGATAGAAGTTGTGTCAAGAATCGGCCAGGAAGAGATGGATGGAGCATTGGATCTGCATGTTTGAGAAGGAGCCAATTATTGTGAGGAAGCAAGATCTAATGCTGATGTTTATAGCCCAAGTCTTTCTTGCTTTAGAATGCATGAAGAGAATAATATGACTTTGTATATAAATCTATGCTACATTGGTATTTTGAACATGATGATTTTTCTAATGAAGTTGTGATGTTTTTAGTTATTCTGGCATATCTTACATTTTAACCTTTTATTTCCGCTGTGATTATTGCATACTACTAGTTGCATACTAGGATGCATTGCATATTAACTATCATGAACGGGAGTATGTAATCTTGTGTTGCATGTCCCGATGCTTTAAGTCTTCGTTCCATCCCAAACGGAGATTGGGGGCGTCACAGCAGTGGTATCAGAGTAGTTCGTCTCTGGGTAAACCCACATGTCCTTAGGAATCTTATGCTAGAATATAGGTTTGAATCATTAGTCTTGCATAGGCTTGAATCCTGCAGTTAAAGCTTGGTCTAATACGCATACATCATAAGAGTCGGAAGGATTAAGACAAGATGCCACATGGTAGACAAGAAAGGAACGCTGAAGGATCTAACACCCACAGAGATCAAGATCGTTATTTGGATGGAGGACATGATTTGGCGGACGCGATCCGTCAAATGACGGAGACCATAAAGCAGCAGCAGGAAGTAATTCTGAGGCAGAGCCAGCAACATCCACTATTTGAGAATCGAGGGTGTTTCTACGAGAAGTTCTTGAAATATAGATATCCCAATTTCATGGGAACCGAGGGACCTCTGAAAGCTGACAAGTGGCTATTAGATCTCGACAGGACCTTCGAGATCAGCGGTTGTACTGAGGAACAGAAGGTACAGTACGCGGGGCACCTGTTGCAAGCTGAAGCTGGAATTTGGTGGGACACCAAGAGGCAACTTTTGATTAGAGAATTGGGAAATATCACCATTTTGACCTGGGAGAGGTTTAAGGAGGAATTTGACAATCGTTTCTTCCCAGAGTCAATGAAGACTCAGCAGGCCCAGGAGTTTACCACGTTGGTACAAGGCAATCTCACTGTTGAGCAATACGCTGTGAAGTTTATGGAGCTAGGAAGGTTTGCCCCACACTTGATTGCTTCTGAGAAAATGCAAGCCTAGAAGTTTCAAGTAGGGCTGAATCCTAGAATTCGTAGTTATGTGGCTGGATTCCGCATCCCCAACTTCCAAGAGTTGGTTAATGTGGCTGCAATAGTGGAGGCAAAACAGAAAAATGTGACAGCTCAGATCAACCTCGAGAGGAAGAGGGCTTCTACCTTCACTACTAGCAGGAATAATGCTAAGAGGAGGATTATCCAAGGAACTAACAAGGGAAAATGGGTTATAATAGCTCCACCAGTCACTTGCAAGAAATGTGGAAAGAACCACAGTGGTGAATGCCGTGTGGGCCTAGGAGTGTGCTACCGATGCAGACAGTCAGGACATATGATCCGGGAATGCCCATAGAATGTTCAAGGAGGAAAGAACATTCCTAACAAATGGCCCAATCAGAGGCCACCTGTTCAAGCCTGCGTTTATGCCATCACCCCTAGTGGTATCAGCGAGGAAATCCTAGAGGACGAGGAAACAAACGTTATCACTGGTATTTTCTTTCAATACTCCTCTTTAGAAATTAGTTTTTAAAAAATAGCTGCTTAGTAATCAGTAGTAGTTACGATTCCCAATGGAAGTATAGTCAAGTATACCCTAGTCCTTAGAATTTTCCCTCTAAGTTAGATGGAAGGATTATGGCGGCAGATATGAATATCTTTAGTCTATTGGTGGTTTGACTTAATATTAGGATTGGGCAAGTTATCCAAATGTCATGCCAAGTTAGATTACAAGGGAAAAGAAGTTTTATTTGACCCACTTGAAGTTGGTAGGATAAGAGGAACCTATAAAGGCTATTTCCCCTTTTGATCTCTGATTTTAGAAACTGCATTGCTAACATTATTGTAGCCTACCTAGCTTTGATAGTTGAAGACTCCAGTAGCGATAAGGGGATTCAGAGCATACCTGTAGTTGAGGATTTTCTTGAGGTTCACAGACGACTTACCAAGATTACCCCCAATAGGAAAATAGAGTTTGTAATAGATCTAGAACTGACCACAAGTGGAACATCAGACCGTATAGCCCCATTAGAATTAAAGAAGTTGAAGGTTCAAATAGAGGAACATAGGCAACATCTCAGCTTAATGTCAAAAAAGATTGAAAGAGCATAGGTTGTATTCCAAGTTCAACAAGTGTGAAGTTAGGAAGTAAAATTCATAGGGCATGAGACTTCGAGTAAAGGAGTAATGGTTGATCCTAGTAAGATCACAGCAGTAGTGTATTGATAGCATCCTACCAAAGTACACAAGGTCCGAAGTTTCTTAGGATTAGCCAGTTATTACCAAAGGTTCATAGAGAGGTCCTTTAGATTATTAAGAATTAGATGTGTATTTATGCAAGATGAACGTGTTGTCACTTCTGCTTCTCGACAACTAAGGAGCTACGAGCAGAATTCCCCCATCCATGACTTTGAGTTAGCCGCCATAATTTCTGCCTTGGCGATCTGAAGTACATTTCATTACAACTCAATCTAACATATGAGGAAATTTCTGTTAAGATTATAGAGTGGAAAGCAAAGGAACTTGGGAATCTAAAAAAAAAAAAATCCTTTAGCGAAGGTTCTTTGGTGAAATCACAACATTGAAGAAGCCACAAGGAGAAAGAGGATGAAGCAAAGACCAAGAAATGATGTATCCAGTTATCTCTTCCACGGATACCTCAGAGTCACTACCCTTTCTTCTCGTCGCATACGATACCGCAAAGAAGGATCTCCAGAGATCGAAGACACATCAACTGAGCAATGCAGGAAAATGGGAGAACAAGTTGACTCGTACTATGACTCAGAAGAGGATATATGCTGCTACTGCACTCAAGAGGAACTGTTGGATGATATCAATGAAGACCTCTTGTCTAGCTCAGGACCATAGAATCTCTGGTATGTGAATGTAGCATGCATTATGCATCCATATCCATACCCCAATTTCGAGGATGAAATCTTCTTTTAAGGGGGAGGGATGTAACACCCCGCCTAAAAATGCCCTTATGCTTTGACCTTAGTAGCCTTAATCCTAGTTAATTAGGAGTTGAGTTATTTGAGAATAAGAACGTTTTGGATATTTGATTTGACAAGAAGGACATATACTTTGGGTTTAGTAGAATTATTAGAAGATTTTAGTATAATATTTATTTTTGAGGAAAATGAAATTCTTGAAAGTTAATTGGAGAATTTTTAGTGATTTATTAATTTTGAGGATAAGAAGCCAAAAGGCCCATAAGGGAATGACACATTGCACATTAGATGGTTGTCACAACAATAGGCTAAGCAATTTGGGTAAAATTGTTGATAGACTTAAGAATGCCCAAGAGATTGGTTTTATAAGGCCCAAGCTTTTTGGGTAATAAAGAATTAGAGAGACACCACTATCATTGTGTCAGTTAGCTGTTTAACTTACTGAGATTTCGAGTAAATCTCACCCTTTTATGGGACCACTATCATTCCACTCGGAATGATAGAAGTTGTGTCAGGAATTGGCTAAGAAGAGATGGATGGAGCATTGGATCTACATGTTTGAGAAGGAGCCAATTCTTGTGAGGAATTTAGATCTAATGCTGATGTTTATAGCCCAAGTCCTTCATGCTTTAGAACGCATGCAGAGAATAATATGACTTTGTATACAAGTCTATGCTACATTGGTATTTTGAACATGATGATTTTATGATGAAGTTGTGATGGTTTTAGTTATTCTGGCATATCTTACATTTTAACTTTTTATTTCCGTTGCGATTATTGCATACTGCTAGTTGCATACTAGGATGCATTGCATATTAACTGTCATGAACGGGAGTATGTAACCTTGTGTTGCATGTCTCGACGCTTTAAGTCTTTGTTCCATCCCAAGTGGAGATTGGGGGTGTCACAAGAGGCCATGTTTCACCCTGTGGCAAGGTTGCACATGTCTACAATTAACCAAGCAGAACATATCACACTTTCATTACCAAGGTGATGCACCCAAAACATATACCATTATTGTATCTTGTGGTAGGGCCCCAGAGGCCACTATTATGTCTCGTGGCATGGCTGAAGGCCACTATTATGTCCCGTGGCGGGGCAGAGACTACTATTATGTCCCATGGTAGGGCCAAAGGTGTGACGTCCCCAGCTTGTCGCTTGGGATTGGAGTGATTTTGAAGCGTTGGGATGTGGCGCCCCCAACTTCTATGTACGGACACACACGAAAATCGAGACACTCGGGATGATGACAACATGGTCACGCACCCCATCGACATGTGCTGAGTGTGTGCAATGCAACACGTGTACAATAAAGTACGCAACGAAAGGGTTAAGTCAAATAACGAAGTACCAGAGTTTAATACAATATCAGAGTACTGAAAATCCACATGTCAACATAATACAATTTTGTTTACAAAACAACATCAAATCAAATAAAATACAATAAGCATAAGCAGCAATAATCTTCAACACAAAATATAGCCAATGTCCATACTCCTCAGGCGGAGCCGCATCCTCCGGCTCAGCCTCATCAAAACCTGCATCAAAATCTACAGTTCCACAAAAATGGAACCGCATGTAAGTAAAACCCAAAAAACTCAAAGACAATAAATATATTAAAACCACTAACGCTATGCATGCACATGATGACCCAAGCGTAAAACCCGAGAAAAATATTATTTCTCAAATATCACAATTTTCCACACACATGCCAAAAAACACCATTTGGCATAAAATCAAATCCAGGAATAATTCCATTAATCCCAATTTTAACCGTAGGCACCATGGCCTCCCCTAGGGACCATCTACATACTCTAGCTTCCCATCTTCACCCCACGGGTAACGACCGTACAAGTGATACATGAGTAATGCCCATTTTTGCACCTACCGCGTACATAGCCAGGCATCCTCTAACCCCCACCAGCCCAAGGAGTCACAGAGTCGGATCGAGAGCGCTACCATCCCGTCCAAGTCCCGGGCAAAAGCCCTAGGGGACGACACTCAGTATATTCCGCTCCCGAGTATCCAGAGGAGTTCCACCGAGATAATATCCCATCTCGGCTTGGGGGTGATACACACACACCCAAAAATCCTTGAATACATTTTTCTCAAAACACACATACACCCACGCATGTGTGCACAATGCCATGAAAGCAACAGATACCAACAACCAACAGTTATCAGTACAACCAGATAACCAATTCACAGTTTATAAAACAAGTTAGTGCAAAAATATATTAAAGTCTTAAAAGTCTTTTGGAGAAATACTTACAGTGCTTGATAATAATTTTAGGAGGATCATGGAGGAATTGGAAGTACGAAAACAGCAACTCCACAGTGTAAAAATACTATGGCCGAATACATTGTAAACCTAAATCTACACGGGGTCAAACAAAGACTTGAAATTGATAGGGTAGGGCCTAATGAGGTCGATGAAGCTAATGGTATTGAAAGTTGGCCGTGGGTGGCGGCCGAAACGGCGATTTAAGACCACAAAGGTGAAATCGGAGAAGGTGTTCGAAGGGGCGGCTTCGGCGACGGATCGGGGAAAAAAATAGGTCGGTTAGGACGGCAAGGTGCCGGTGATGAAGTGGTGAAGAAATGGTGGCCAATGGTGGCCAATGGTGGCCGGACGGCTGCGGAACGGCGAGGAGAAGCCGTAGGCTTCGCACGGCTCACGGCGGCTAACGGCGGCGTTAGGCAGCCTGAAATAGAGGGGTGGACTCGCCGGCAGCTGAGGAACCGAGTGGTGCCGGCGGTGAGGGCCACGGACGGCCGGCGGTGGCGCTGGGTGGAAGAGACCGATCGGACGTGAGAGAGAAGAGAGAGAGGGTATGTGAGCTGGGTGCGGTCCGAACGGGGGAGAGAGAAGAAAAAGAAAAGAAAAGGAAGAGAAAAAAAGGAAAGAGGAAAAGAAAAGATGGGGAAAAGAAAAGATGGGGAAAANATAAGGCCCAAGCTTTTTGGGTAATAAAGAATTAGAGAGACACCACTATCATTGTGTCAGTTAGCTGTTTAACTTACTGAGATTTCGAGTAAATCTCACCCTTTTATGGGACCACTATCATTCCACTCGGAATGATAGAAGTTGTGTCAGGAATTGGCTAAGAAGAGATGGATGGAGCATTGGATCTACATGTTTGAGAAGGAGCCAATTCTTGTGAGGAATTTAGATCTAATGCTGATGTTTATAGCCCAAGTCCTTCATGCTTTAGAACGCATGCAGAGAATAATATGACTTTGTATACAAGTCTATGCTACATTGGTATTTTGAACATGATGATTTTATGATGAAGTTGTGATGGTTTTAGTTATTCTGGCATATCTTACATTTTAACTTTTTATTTCCGTTGCGATTATTGCATACTGCTAGTTGCATACTAGGATGCATTGCATATTAACTGTCATGAACGGGAGTATGTAACCTTGTGTTGCATGTCTCGACGCTTTAAGTCTTTGTTCCATCCCAAGTGGAGATTGGGGGTGTCACAAGAGGCCATGTTTCACCCTGTGGCAAGGTTGCACATGTCTACAATTAACCAAGCAGAACATATCACACTTTCATTACCAAGGTGATGCACCCAAAACATATACCATTATTGTATCTTGTGGTAGGGCCCCAGAGGCCACTATTATGTCTCGTGGCATGGCTGAAGGCCACTATTATGTCCCGTGGCGGGGCAGAGACTACTATTATGTCCCATGGTAGGGCCAAAGGTGTGACGTCCCCAGCTTGTCGCTTGGGATTGGAGTGATTTTGAAGCGTTGGGATGTGGCGCCCCCAACTTCTATGTACGGACACACACGAAAATCGAGACACTCGGGATGATGACAACATGGTCACGCACCCCATCGACATGTGCTGAGTGTGTGCAATGCAACACGTGTACAATAAAGTACGCAACGAAAGGGTTAAGTCAAATAACGAAGTACCAGAGTTTAATACAATATCAGAGTACTGAAAATCCACATGTCAACATAATACAATTTTGTTTACAAAACAACATCAAATCAAATAAAATACAATAAGCATAAGCAGCAATAATCTTCAACACAAAATATAGCCAATGTCCATACTCCTCAGGCGGAGCCGCATCCTCCGGCTCAGCCTCATCAAAACCTGCATCAAAATCTACAGTTCCACAAAAATGGAACCGCATGTAAGTAAAACCCAAAAAACTCAAAGACAATAAATATATTAAAACCACTAACGCTATGCATGCACATGATGACCCAAGCGTAAAACCCGAGAAAAATATTATTTCTCAAATATCACAATTTTCCACACACATGCCAAAAAACACCATTTGGCATAAAATCAAATCCAGGAATAATTCCATTAATCCCAATTTTAACCGTAGGCACCATGGCCTCCCCTAGGGACCATCTACATACTCTAGCTTCCCATCTTCACCCCACGGGTAACGACCGTACAAGTGATACATGAGTAATGCCCATTTTTGCACCTACCGCGTACATAGCCAGGCATCCTCTAACCCCCACCAGCCCAAGGAGTCACAGAGTCGGATCGAGAGCGCTACCATCCCGTCCAAGTCCCGGGCAAAAGCCCTAGGGGACGACACTCAGTATATTCCGCTCCCGAGTATCCAGAGGAGTTCCACCGAGATAATATCCCATCTCGGCTTGGGGGTGATACACACACACCCAAAAATCCTTGAATACATTTTTCTCAAAACACACATACACCCACGCATGTGTGCACAATGCCATGAAAGCAACAGATACCAACAACCAACAGTTATCAGTACAACCAGATAACCAATTCACAGTTTATAAAACAAGTTAGTGCAAAAATATATTAAAGTCTTAAAAGTCTTTTGGAGAAATACTTACAGTGCTTGATAATAATTTTAGGAGGATCATGGAGGAATTGGAAGTACGAAAACAGCAACTCCACAGTGTAAAAATACTATGGCCGAATACATTGTAAACCTAAATCTACACGGGGTCAAACAAAGACTTGAAATTGATAGGGTAGGGCCTAATGAGGTCGATGAAGCTAATGGTATTGAAAGTTGGCCGTGGGTGGCGGCCGAAACGGCGATTTAAGACCACAAAGGTGAAATCGGAGAAGGTGTTCGAAGGGGCGGCTTCGGCGACGGATCGGGGAAAAAAATAGGTCGGTTAGGACGGCAAGGTGCCGGTGATGAAGTGGTGAAGAAATGGTGGCCAATGGTGGCCAATGGTGGCCGGACGGCTGCGGAACGGCGAGGAGAAGCCGTAGGCTTCGCACGGCTCACGGCGGCTAACGGCGGCGTTAGGCAGCCTGAAATAGAGGGGTGGACTCGCCGGCAGCTGAGGAACCGAGTGGTGCCGGCGGTGAGGGCCACGGACGGCCGGCGGTGGCGCTGGGTGGAAGAGACCGATCGGACGTGAGAGAGAAGAGAGAGAGGGTATGTGAGCTGGGTGCGGTCCGAACGGGGGAGAGAGAAGAAAAAGAAAAGAAAAGGAAGAGAAAAAAAGGAAAGAGGAAAAGAAAAGATGGGGAAAAGAAAAGATGGGGAAAAGAAATAAGGTCCAATCCTCACCACTTTCGAGTCACAACTGATCCTAAAAAAAAACTATTTTTAAATCAGCAAATTAAATAAATCAAAACAAACTCAAAACTAATTAAAATAAAACATTAAACTCCAGTAATAAACATACTTTAAACTAAAAGGCAATTAAATCATAGAACACTAATTAAAATCATAAAAACACATTAAACTAATCTCTTGTAAACACGTTTAAATTAAATTTAAAAGCTAAAAAATAAATATTAAATTAAAAAACCCTTCAATAAAAAGCACGTAAAAACGGGGTGCTACATGGGACATGCAACATAAGGTTACCTACTCCCGTTCATGACAAATAAAGATGTAATGCACATAGCATGCATCTAGGAATATGCAACATTTGCAGTAGATAATTTTTTTTTTTCTTTAAGCAATGTTATGCACCAAATGAGATATATCCCAAAAACTTTAAAATATAAGACATAAACATTAAAGTGATAGACTTTCTTGATTATAGCATAAGTCTAAAAGCTCTGCAATCATAAGAGTACTGAAGACTGAGCTCTTTAAGTACAAGCAGGAACTAAAGTAACTAGTAGGCTAATCCATTGAGTAGCTCGCACAACTCAGTCAACGATGTCATAATACTAACGATAAATTGGAACATTAAGGCTACAAGCTTTGCGTCATGCCATCGTCGTCTAATCGATTGTCTCCAGTCGGTCAACCTCGGGTGCGCCTCCTGATCCTGGCACATGGTCCACCATTTCCGGGGGAATGGTAGTTGAGACTACCACGGTGAGATTTGATTAAAAATCTTAGTAAGTTAACAGATAACTTAACATGCACGTCAAAGATGCATGCATGACAATAAATATAGCAACCGACCTATTTTAGACCTAAGCCCAGGAAGAACCTAGTAGCTAAGAAGCAAAAACGACATCATTTGGTAAAATCTTCTTTGCTATCTTTCCTTCCCACCATGACAGTTTCATCCATCCTCTCCATTTTCTCTCCTCCCTGTTATCACCTCTCCCACGTCTTTTCAGTTAATCCTTCACCCCCACCGATTCTCCCTTTCTATATCTTTTGCTCTCTCTTTCTTGCTCTCTCTCTCTCTCTCTCTCTCTCTCTCTCTCTCTCTGTGTGCACGTCGAAAGCCACCATAGCACGTTGCAGTCTCCACCATGAAGCACCTCATCATGGCTTTTTCCCTTCCATAGTTTCCCAGAGCCACCTCGTTTTGTCGTTGCGCTTCCCACATTTGCCAACCTAACGACGAAGCCATGCACTACCCAAAAAGGCACCAAACCTCTTCCATGGATGAGCAAACCATGGAAGCCACCCTAAAAGATACTGCCTCAGGTTAGAACCACCATGAAAAAATCTCAAGCACACAGCCCAACTCATGCACAAACCCACGTTTTCGACAACCCAAAACAGAGTGACAAGCATGCAACTCGGACAACCACGCCTCATCCACACCATGAGTTACACCATCCACGATAAGACCCCCACACAGCACCATAAGTCATCCCAGGTTCCTCACTGTCTATACACCACCAAGCTCCCATCCATTGCCCCCTCACCCTCTCCATGACCACCTCATCCCAATACGCAAGCCACACTAGCCGCGATAGCCAACTCTACGAACCACCACTCATGGAGCCTCCTCATTGGAAGAACACAGCCGATGCTCCTCCCATAGCCACGATCATTGCCATTGCCCCTTGGCTGCTCCCATGGTAAAACTCTCTCTCACGTTTATTTTTCTCAAATGGGAAGAGATTTATCCCTCTCGTAATCCTGGCATCTACAAGGGTAAATCTAATTATCAAGATGCCCATGCCCATTTATGATGTTTCCCAAAACACACATACAATACGCTAAGTTTTGTGGTTTTATGCCCCCAACCTCCGCTTAGGATGTAACAAAGACTTAGAGCGTTGGGACATGCAACACAAGGTTACATGCCCCCATATATGATAGTTAATATGCAATGCATCCTAAAAATGCAGCTAGCAGTATACATTAATCGCAGCAGAAAGTAAGGGTGAAAATGAACTTATGCCAGAATAGCTAAATCATCCCAATAATATTGATTAAACCATGAGTTTCAAAACATCAGGTAGCTTAATCTTAGTACAAAATATCAAGTTCTCCAAAAGGATCTAAATCACCAACTTCATGCGTTCTATGGCACGAAGGGTTAGGCCTAGAAATATCAAAATAAGATCAAGTCTCCTGTTGACGTCTGGTTCCTCTTCAATTCTCTTGATCCACTAGTCCATTGGGTCCATCTGCATCTACAACTTCTATCATTTCGAGTGAAATGATAGTGGGTCCACAAAGGGTGAGATTTACTTAAAATTTTAGTAAGTTAGACAACTAATGTGCACAAAGATAGACTATGCATGAAAAATGATAAACATGAAATGCATGCAATGTAGAAAAACTGTATTTGTCTCCCATTCAGGTTTCTCAAGAAGATAGATTTTTGAAGCACATTTTCTTACAGAGAACATAATTTCACTTTCATCGTAAAAGCTTAGTTTTTTATAAATCATGGAATTAACATAACGTATGGTATCGTCACAGTTCCCATATGCACTGTGAGTACCTGTCATGACCGTAGTACAACTCAAATTGAAACTACGTTATCTATTGACTTGTTTTCAATGCATT
The DNA here is from genome assembly GCA_003123785.1 of Pterocarya stenoptera. Taxonomy (NCBI): domain Eukaryota; kingdom Viridiplantae; phylum Streptophyta; class Magnoliopsida; order Fagales; family Juglandaceae; genus Pterocarya; species Pterocarya stenoptera. The sequence continues at coordinate 120,544 of QEOT01004550.1, forward strand.
GATCATATAACATATCGTAAAAATCATAACATATAGACCTATCGACATTAGGTGTCGTAACATATGACTTTACTCCGACGTTCTTTAAAAAGAACGTATTTGAAGCCTGTTGACTATTTTTCATCAACCTAGGGGTTATCATTCCATATTTAATCACTCCAAAGTGGACAAAGGAGTTCCACCAGGATACTTTCCCATCCTAGCTTTCTGGGTCGTGATAAAATAATTTTTTCATGATATGCATGCATGTGGCATAGTTCAAAAATGATAGTTGTATGCGAAATAAAAATGGAACATAAGATATGATATTTCATGCTCAAATGACAGTAATAAAATGAATGTGACATTATTAATAAATCATAAATAATCATCAAAGTGTAAGTTAGAGGCCAACTTACAAACTATTGGAGGTGTAAGTGAAGTGATGGCTGTGAAATAAATTATGCTAAGTTAGAATCTAACTAATTTAAGGAAAATAAACATTGACATGGAAGGGAAGTTATGAAAATGCCCTTAGACTTCTAAATGATGCATGCTATCTAATAATCCATAACTTATCTCATGAAATGCATGGCATGTACTCTAGTTGATGCCTAAATGAACTCACTAATGATGCATGCAAGGAAAACCTCCAAGGCACTAGAATCCGCAAGGACATACTTAAATCCTAAGTTTGAGCAAGTTCATTCCAACACTTAGTCATGCCTAATGAAATCCTCAAATGTTAACTAAATCTCAATGATGCATGATATGATCCTATCACCAATGACACGCTAATTATCATGCATTCCTCTTATCCCAATCAAAAGGCTTTTCTAAATGCTCGGGTTAGGCCTAAGTCTAACGTGTATGCTTGATGATAAACACAAGATAGACATCAAAACTAGTTATGGCATGTTTCTCATCTTGATCTAAACCTCCATAAATAATCATGTGATCAAACTATACCATAAATAATCATGCCATGGCTAATTTTCTCAAAAATGCATTTGATCTGAACCCTATACTAAATATGCAAACTCGGCTACTAAGGATTCTCATGCTAAAAATGACTAACACCTCAAAACATAAATTAACAAGCAAACTAAGATCAAGAGAGGGAATAATCACAAATATTAGAGTCCTTGAAGCTTTCCCACTCAAACTCTAAGAACTCACAAGAACACTCAAGAATGCTTAAGTGAGAAGAGAGGAAATGAAGGAAGAAGTGAGATGAAGAGGGGTTTATATAGCCCAAGAAGTGAAGGTGGCGTTGGCTTAGGCGCTTCCTCATTGGGTGGTTTAGGTGGTGGTTCATGATGGCTCTCCTCCTTGTACGTTTATGATGATGCCTTAGGTGTAGGGAAAAAATAGCCAAAGGGGGGGAGAGAGAGAGAGAGAGAGTTGCCATGTATGGTGATGAGAGAGAAAGATGATGCAGTTAATGCTAGGGTTTAACCCTTAATGACTGGCAGTTTAGGGTTTCCACAAGGGCTTGCAATTTTGTCTAATTCTCTTGTCTTTTTTCCTTGGCTTAGAAAGTGGCTATGTAAGGCATACTCAAGTGCCATCTAAGGTGGTTCAATGGTGGTGATTGGGCGGTGTAGAGGTGACCAAAATTAAAACAAATATAGGAAGAAAAAAAGGAAAAAAAAATAAAAAGGGGTTGGCCGAAATTTCCAAGGACAAAAATCGGTATTTTGGAAATATTTAGGGTTTTGTCTAGGGGTTTTTTTTTTCCCAGAATCAACCACAAGGAAATTTTCACAAATAATCCACAGGACTAAAAATAGAATTGTCCTTGAAAAAAAATATCGAGCTAAGGGTATTTTGGTCTATTGCACACAAAGTACACATGGTTGCCCATTGAAACGGTTTTAGGGTTTGACATGTCACCGCACAAAATGACATGTACTAAGGCTCAATAAAAATGCAAGTATGGATAATGAATGCTAGAAATGGATGATCAAAGAAGGAAAATTCAAATCAAAGCTTGAGGAAAGAAACTGAACTAAGCTTGCCTAGCAAAAGTCAGTATTCCTCTTAAGTAAATGAGTTAACCTTCTAAAATCTAGGGTTAACCTAAGAGTTAACCTAATAGGGTAAATAAGTGGGGTGTTACATGTGGGCAGGGGTTAGTTTTAAAATGAGCTTATTTTTTAAATCGGGTTGGGTTTGAGTTTATTATAATTCAGAAACTGTTAGAACATTTTAAATGGCCTGACTTCATGTGAGCTTGATGTTTAAATTGGGTTTGTTGTACTTTACTGAAACTGTGTTAGCGATTTTAAATGGACTTTATTTTATTGTATTAAGAAACTAATCTATTATTTTAATTTGGGTTGTGTTTAGTATTTTTAAATTAGGCATAATTTTACTCGGATAAATATATTAGCCCTTAAACTTGACTTCATAGAAAATATTCAAAAGCTTGAATTATATTATTTAATATTAATTTTACAATTAGATTTTGTAGTAAATTGTAAGTGTTTAATCTTTTATTTTAAGCACTTTAAGCCTATTATATGAAATAAATCTTTGATGGTTTTAAATTAGATATGATTAGTAGTTTACAATGATTTTTAGTATAAGTATTATTAAGGATGTTTTATGAACTACTATTGTTTAACAAATTTACGATTTCCTACTACACTATATGTTAGTAGTATTAAATTATGATTTCAATAATAGTTTATAAAGATATGAGTTTTCAATATAATTAAGTTAATGTTCGAAATGAATTTAAGTTGTTTTGCCATATTTGATAAAATTATATTATAGTAAGTTAAGAATATATTTAATGATGATAGTATTTATTAGATTTATGATAACTAAACAATTATTAAAGCTATTTTCATAGTATGAATTTTATGTAAATGGAGAATTTAAGCAAGTCCTTTAGAAATTTAGTAATGTTTAGTATTTCATATAGGTGACGATTGATATTCATTCGGCACAGTTGTGGAAAGATTAAGAAAAGTTAAAGAGTCTAGGTAAGTAGGGTTCCTATTCTAGACTTTGCATAAAAAGAAATGAACTGGTGTTGATTTATGAAAATGTGTTTGATATGTTTTGAAAGAAATGTGAAAACAACCTCAGATATGTGTTCTGCATTACTCATGAAATCTGTATAAAAGAGAAAATATTTTCTGGCATGACTGGCGTAGACATGAGCAATATTTTGACATGCTATTACTGAAATGTGCAAAAGAGCGAATATGAAATCTGAAAATTTTGTACATATTATATGAAAATGTTTTGAATCCATTTTTTACTATGTAAAAATGATATGAATAGGTTCAGCACTCGGCTTGATATGAAATGCATATGAAAAACCTTTGGCATGACTTTCTAATTCTTTTCTAATTCTGTATCTGATTATGTGATTATCTGAAAGGCCAAGACTTTCTAGGCCTTTTGTGTGTATATATATATTTTTAAAAACAGCCCACGAGAGTTTTGGCCTTCATAGAAAATTAGGGTTTGAAGCCCAATGGAACTAAGGCTCATGCCCAACTCAAGATTTTTGCATGCCACTTGTCATCCAATAGAGCTATGTCTAGGACTAGAAGCTAGATGGAAATAAGGGAAGAGAGGTGAGAAGGATCTAGGGTTTGCCTTACACAACTACCATAGGAGATCAACTATTTTTCTTGCCATGTGTCACGCATGCATGAAGGTTTGCTTGTAGGAAGAAGCTTTGTGACACTTGTCACTATGGGAAGTAGATTCTAGAAGGGAATGATTAGGTTATGGAAAAGTGGAGCCTAGAGAAGGCCAAGAGACCTTGCACGGCAACCATGGAGAATGAAGAGTTGCTTTTTGCCATGTGTCATACGTGCAAAAAATTGGTAAAAGTTTGTCTTGGCAAAGGACAAAATAAAGCTTGGGAAGAAAGGCCTACATGCCTAGGGTTTCTAGAAGGAAATCTTGGTGGAAGACACCATGAGGTGGACGGCTAGGCCAAGGGATTTTGTGTAAATTTGGGCCAATCACATGATTGTTTAAAAGTGTGGTGAAAGAAGATCTTCTTGGGAGAAAGAAAAAGAGGTTTTGGTAGCTCATGCACACACACACACACACTCCTCACATGCCACTTGGCACTCATGCACACATGTAGGAGATTGAGCAAGATATTTAGCTTGACAAAGACCATATAGCCACAAGATTTATTGAACCAAGACATGAAGTAAAGGGGCAAAAGAGGAAGGAGGCTTCAGTTTTGAGGAGGAGGCGCCACTTGTCTAGAAGGGAATCCCATTGTGTTTCCAACATAATCAAATAATGAGATAGGGAAGGAGCCTTAGGAAGGGACACCACTTGGCATCCATGCAAGGAACATTGGCTTTTGTAGTTTTTGTGTCTATAAAAGGGAGTGGAGCTGAAAACCCTAGGACTTTTAGTCACCTTGTGAATTGCTCTTGACGTATTCTCACCTTGTGATTATCTAATGTATGAATAGAATGGCCTATGGAATGTATACATGTTATGAAAATGGAATAAGATGCCACCTTCGGGTTCGGGTTGGACAATCTTTGTTTGTATGGGAATGTTTGTTACTTGATCAACATCGACACTTGTATGGGACTAAGTCCAAGAAAATGTTTGTCTATGATCACTAGATTGTTTCAGCTACCCATGAGTATTCATTGTTAAAGTTTTATTTAACACATTAGAAGATTCTAAGTTCATGAAAAGTTGATTGGAATGCTTGTTTTCAAACTTAAAGGTCACGGTTATTAATATGGATGAGGTATGATCAATTGGTGTTTTAAGCTCCATGAGCTAAGAATGATTTTTTGATGTGCTATGTGATCAGCTTATAATTTCGACTTCCAAGCACAGAAGCTGTCAAAGTAATACAAGGGTAAATCCCAAGATCGAATTCACAGGGACAATGAGAATTAAGCAAACTTTTCAGATTTGCAAGATAATGTTTATGGTGGCAAGAAATTCTGAAAAGATAAGAAAGTATTTAAACTAAAAGGTCTAACAATGAACACAAGAAAAATATGAAATGGAAAATAAATTTCAAAGGTTATCCACTAACTATATCAATACAAAAATGAGCGCTGTTTTGAAAGTTCAAGCACAAGTAATGTTGAAAATAAGTGTGTATCTATGTTTTTAAGATTACCAAGAACCAAGGGATTTAGAGGAAATGTATAGAAATTTAGTTCAACTTGGAAGAAACAATAAAACAAACACTTGGGATGCAATTTTCACCCACTAATTTGGTGATGGATTTTGCTTCTCTTTTCATCTTCCCTCAACCATTCTCACATTCCTAGAAATCATGGTTGGATAATATAGCAATAAACCACAAATTTCAGCCTAATAAAACTACTTGACAGGTTATATATCAATTGTAAAATAGTGAAAGAAAACTATCAAAGTCTTGCTACTTGTTCAAGAATCAATTGTGCCATTAAAGAAAATCCAACCCAAAACAGTCATGGGTTCCTCCTTGAATCCCAAGTTGAAAATCTAGCCTATCATCTCCAAATTAGTAAAGATGCCCAAAAAGATGAACCCTAACATTTGAAGTTGCTCTCTAAAATAAAATTGCAGTAGTCAAAAAAATGTTCTATGGTTGAGATCCAAAATTAAACCCCGCTACCACCGAAAAGAGGACATATATATTGGTTTGCTGCTCTCTCGGCTACTGCTGCTCGCACGAGTTAATGCCAACCGATTGCAAAAAGGCCCCCACGTGAATCTCCTACTGTGTGTGAATATGCTCTTGTGAGGCCACGATCAGCCCCTACACTCCCATGTCCTGCTCGAGTTCATGATTTCCTGCGTGCGTGAGTTTGCTGCTGTGTGAGTCTACTTCTTGCCCTACACTCCCTCTTCACTTCACGTCCAGTGTGGTTCTCATCTACACGTCCCCTGCTCCACGTCCTGCTACGTTCGTGAATCTCCATTTCGTGCCAGCCCATCAACATCTAAAATGTTCATGCCGTAACCTTCCAGCCTATCCCCTTTTCAGCACGCAATAGTTGGTCCCCTCATAGGTTGTGTAATCAGTTATGACTTTCCAAGAATGCCCATTTGTTGCAATGTCTCTGTACTTTCAAAAAACAAAATAAATGCTCTGCAACACATAGGCATGATACGAGAGTAGTAAAATTTGGGTATTTATTCTGATGTGGAATAATTGCAACATAAATCTTTTTAAGTGCAAAAATATCAGAATTTATTAGTTGAATCAAGTATCATAATCTACCACATAATTAAGTGCTTAAATCAATTTTAGTTAAACAATTTATTACCTAAGCAACTTAATCACGCAGTTTTAACGCTTTATCACACACCCCAACTAGCTCTTTGCTAGTCTCTAGCAAACAATGCGATAAAAAGAAATGAAGGATGAAGTTTCCCTACAGATTTACTAAATTCAAAAATCTCTCCAAAAGATCAAATCATATTGAAGTCTTGGGCATTAGAATGTGGTTAGGTCAGGTTATAGCTCAACACAAAGGTTTATGAAATTCTCAAGAACTCAAACTAGGGAAATGTATTTAAGCTGCAGATTTTTGAGTGCATCAAGTGTGTGAGCAGATTCCCCTTTGTTATTTTCAAAATTTCACAGTAGTCTCAAACCAGCAATTGTTCCAAGAAAAGCCAAAAACGCCTTTACTCCAATTCAAAACCTTTTTTTTTTTTTTGAAAGAGACTGGGCCCCATGTCCAATAGGAACCCATTCCCGAATTTATTAAGAAAACCCTCACTTATGGTGGAGGAAAACCTTAGAACCAATTCAAAACCATTACATTGGTGGTTTTCACACTATCACACTTTGAAAGACTTTTTTCTTTCACACAAGAAAAACAATCCTAGTGATAGGCAGCCTTTTCCAATATACCTGAATTTATTTTTTATTTTTTAGATCTCTGGCTTTCCCCTTTTCTCTTTTATTTTACCTCAAGTGTCCTTTCTCTTTTCTTTACTCTTTTTTTTTGGAGTTTCTCATTCACTTTCCCTAGGCCATTAAGATATGGTTCATTGGAGTTCTTGCTAGTTGTTTGGATGAATACCACTAATTGCCATCAAACAAAACAACAAAAGTATCTGTTTGTGTCTATAAGGGTCATCAATCAATGGCTTTGACTACATTGCCTAAGTTTGAGTTGCCAAGACTATTATAAAGTCTTGTGTTGAGCTTAAATCTGGACCAATGGGGATTAATGTAGCCTAAGGTTGCAATTGTCTGATCTTAGGTAGAGAAGTCTGAAAATTAGCAACTTTGCAAAAATTAGATTCCACAATTATAATTCAGTGAAGACCAAGTGGTGGGAATGGAAGTACCCTAAGGTGCAAATTTAGCCAAGAAGTTTCATAAAATCGAAAATTCAAGAGAAACATCTAGCATGTGAAAGAAAAATCAGATTCTCCAGCCCCCAACTAGAAAAGAGCATTGTCCTCAATGATAAAAAATAATGTCAAAAGAACACAAAAGAGTGATAATGAAAGGAAAAGAAAAGGTACCTGATCTGAGAAGGAAAAGATAACAAGAGAAGAACAATAAAAAATAGAAGAGAGAAAACACACCTGTAGAAACTAAAAAGCAAGAAAGAATCGAAACAGAAAAATAAAAATGACAGAAACTTAAAAAAACAGAAAAATGCAAGAAAGAAATGAAATAAAATGTCAAACATATCAAACATCAAGGCTCAGCTGGAGAGTCAGGGTCAAGTACATGGATAGTGGTATCTTCTAGTGAAAAGTTTTCAACAAAGGGTTTGAGTCGCTGTCCATTAACCTTAAAGATATTACCATTGTGTGGATTGAGGATTTCAACAGCCCCATGAGGAAACACTGTCTGACCAATCTAAGGACCACTCCATTTAGATCTAAGTTTATCAGCAAACACATGGAGTCTAGAGTTGTAGAGGAGAACATTTTGATTGGGGAGAAAACTCTTTCTCAGAATGTTCTTGTCATGGAAAGCCTTAGTTTTCTCCTTGTAAAGTTTGGCATTATTGTAGGCATCGTGTCTCAACTCTTCTAATTTATTCAGCTCCAATTTCCTTAAAATACCAGAATTGTTAGTAGAAAAGTTGAAGTGTTTGATAGCCCAGTAAGCCTTGTGTTCTAGCTCAATAGGGAGATGGCATGCTTTATGTAACAGCCCACTAGAAATTAAAAGGTGGAATTTCTATTGGCTGAAGAAACCTCATGAAAACTCCATAAGTTTTCATGAATCGACCAATCGCATAGGTGTTAGTTTGTCAACATAGTCTGTGTTATCACTCATTATGGTGCCAGAAGTGCGATTCTAATTATTTGAGGTAGTTATAAGTGTCAGGATACATTATGATCTGCTCCATTAGACTCAGTTTATTATTTAGAATTTTATGGGGCAGTAAGTCAATTTTCATATTTTCGGACGAAATGCCTGTTTGAAACCATGAAATTATTTTTAGGGGCATTTCGAGGTTGAATTTCGGTAAACGATTTTCACTATAGGTTAATATGATTATTTAAGAACTTCTAGTGTTTATGATTCACTTTTTCAGAATGAATAGTAACCTCGATATGCGAACCAATTGTAGAGTTTCAAAATCACAGTGTGGAATGTCCAAATTAGATTAGAGATGTTTTATTTCGATACCTGGCAAGATCCTAGCCACACTTAGTGAATAGTATTAGATACTTGGCACCAAGAGAAACGTTTGATAGATTTGAAGGAATCAAGGTGTGAGATCATGCCACCTCAGCAAAAACCCTATTGCATCCGACCAATCAAATTGTGCTAAACCAAAGGGGATTTCTACCCTAGTGAAGTCTTATATGGTTAGAATCCAACTGTGGACCCAAAAGCTTGATTGAAACCGAAATCCTAAACGGTTTTATCCAAACCATAAAGTTGACCTCCAAAACCTAATTGAATCAGCTTCTAGCATTGAGTTTAATCGCTTGATTAAAATACTTCCACATATTATTAATCCTTCAATTTATGTTAGAACATCATTATCCAACCTTGTTAGCCTTGAAAAATTGATTGCGCCAAGTGATATTGGATTTTGGCTTGATAGCAATCCAAACTCTCTTAAAACCCCAAAATGTAGGCCCATTCGGTTTTGGCCCATTAAGGCCCACGAATTTGGTCTCATTAGCATTGCTTCTTGGCTAAGTTTGCACCCCCACTTGGCTAACCAGATCTTTCCAAAAGAGATTCTAGAAGGTTTTGAAGAAAAATATCTAAAGGTCACCTCACTCTTTCATTTTCACACTCCATCTTGAGAAAAGATCTTGGGCTGATTTTTTTGGGGAAGAAAAGGCCATCACTCAAGCTCTCTTTCAGTCCTATCACTTTCTATAACTTGTGTAAGAGTCTCTCCAGTCCACTTCCCATGAAAAGCAACTCTCTTTACACTTTTCTTTGACAAAACACAAAAAACTCTCTCGGACAGTTTTTCTAGTCTCTGTTGAACGCCTTATCCGAAGCTTTTGTAAGTGCTTTCTAGTAAAGTTTCCTTCATGAAAGTTGTTCCTTTTGGAGTCTAGTATACATGAATATCTTATTGGTTCCATTTGGAGATTATCTGATTGATAAGATGTTGTTCAAACTCCAGAAAGGTTAATCTGGGCTATAAACTGGAGTGTGTGTTGTAGTTTGGAGCTTTTGACTAAACTAATGGATAGATATTGGTTTGAAATGTTTATGGAGTACTATTTACATGTGTATATGATTATTTTTTGAGGATTTTTTGCATGATTAAAAGTTTTGGTGAAAAATTTTCTTAGATCTAGAAATTTAGAAACTGGAAGAGGAAAAACAGTTTCTGTTTTGAGAAAGTTTAAATCTTCTATGGTTTAAGCCTAATCTAATGGCTTTGATATTTTTATTTGAGGATCCTAAGCCTCTTATATACATGTTAGAATGTTTTTTTGATTATGTTCTTGGTTAAATTTATATTTTCGTTGATGTTTAACCATGTGATCTTGAGTTTGAAGCTTGGGTCTATTTTAGGACACATTTTTAAACCATGTGATGTTCTGGTTTGAAGATCAAATCTTTATAAGTCATGGATCAAGAGGTTGATCAAAACTAGTTAGAAACAAAAATAAAGGAAATAGATTATGTAAATTTAAGCTCTGTAGAGTTTTAATGGTTGTGTTTAGTTTTAAATTATTTTGAATTGATATTTGAGTTTAGGACAAAATTTACATAAAGTATACTTTATGTAATTTTTGAAGTTAGGATGCAAAATCCTTAAGTTAGGGGTAAAATGGTCATTTTACTCTAAGTTGACATTTTTCCATATTTCTAATTGTTAGTGATTAAGTTATAACTTTTAGAAATCATTACTTTTCAGTTCCTCGTGATCATGTTTGAGTTTTGTCTCTCAAATATGAATACCGAGGTAAGTTAGATTTTAACTTACTAGTAGTTTAATATGTATGAGTGATAAGTAAAGGAACTACATTGTATGTATGCATGTTATAACACGTGTCATGCCAAGTCATTACATATTTGTCTGTTACATAGAATTTATTTTGTCACAAGTTATTCATTTGTTACACAAGATATTTTGTCATGTATTGCTATACATTGCAAGTATGTCATGTTAACTTAAGTATATCATCTGTTACATGTTTGTCATGTCATGTAATATTTTTTGTTGCAAGTATGCCATGTTAAGTATGTTATCTGTTGCATGTTGTGTCATGCTACAAAATATTTTTTATCAAGCATGTCATGTCTTTCCACTTACGTTCATGTACGTCTTTGTATAGTTAAGTTATTGTTCAGTTCATGGTTATTGTTAAATCATGGTAACCCCATGAGATAAGAATATAATATCATGGTAATCCAAGGAGATAAGATTACGTTATCGTGGTAACCCTATGAGACAAGAGCATCATGGTAATCCCATGAGATAAGACTATGTTATCGTGGTAACTCCACGAGACAAGAGCATCATGGTAATTCCATGAGATAAGACTACACTATCGTGGTAAGCCCATGAGACAAGAGCATCATGGTAATTCCATGAGATAAGCATATATTTTTAGTTTATGTTAAGTCAAGTTTCAGATCAAATTCTTGTCAAGTTAAGTCTCAGTTTAAGCATGTGAAGTTCAGTTCATGCTTTAGTTTAAGTTTTGTTAGTTATATTATATGTCAAGTTATGCTATGATTACTTATGATTTTGATTACGCGTTCATGCTTTTACTGCCATGCATGCATCATTAACCTCTGTGAAGGTTTTTTGTTAACTTATTGAGATTTGTAATCAAATCTCACTGTGGTAGTCCCAACTACCATCCCCCCTGAATGGTAGATCTTGTTACAGGATTTGAAGGAGAACCAAGAATCGACCAACTGGAAACGGTTGACTAAGCAACGGTGCGACGTAGATGATAGTACAATAGCTACCTCAGATTACTACTTATATTTGTGGAGTTCAATCTCCAGCACTCTTTTGATCGTAGCTATTTTGGACTAGTGTTGTGATCTTAGTTGTTTAGTATGTCATTATGTTTGAAGTATGTTTTAACTAATTGGGATATTTCAGCTTGGTGCAAAGTATTGCTAAAAAGAAAAAAATTATCCGCTATGAATATTGCATAATGCTATATGCATATTAGGAACATTGCATCTTTTATGTCATAAACGGAGGTAGGTAACCTTGTGTTGCATGTCTCGACGCTTCAAATGTCCGTCCGATCCCAAGCGGAATTTAGGGGTGTCATAGGGTGGTAACAGAGCAATACGTCTCTGGGTTTAAATCCACATGTCCCTAGGAAATGCACCAAATATTAGGCTTGAAATCTTAGTCTTTGTTAGGCTTGATGTTCTTAAGTATGAAAGGTAGTACGTGGTTGTAATACGTGTACTCGTGTGTTTCAGGAAGGAACACATGACTTGTGGTAGAATACCTCGGAATCCTGAAGGAGACAATAATCAAGAGAATCAGAATCCTTCGATGGATGGAGGATTAGCTAAATATGTTCGTATGCTAACTGACGTTCTTAGACATCAGCAACAATAGCAGTGCACATACCCAAACCCGAAATTAGGGGTTGTTCGTATGAGAAGTTTGTGATACACCGTTACTCGAGTTTTTCTGGTAATGAAGAGCCATTGAGAGTCGAGAAATGGATTATGGATCTCGAGAGGACATACGAAATTTGTGGATGTACTAAGGACCAGAAGGTACTATACGTTGGGTACCTTTTTCAAGGAGAAGCTGGCATTTGGTGGGATACACGGAGGCAACTTCTAGTGAGGGAGCTAGGAACTCTGGCCGCTTTGACTTGGGGAACATTCAAGGAGGAATTTGACAATCGATTCTTCCCAGATTCGGTTAAACAACAAAAGGCGCAAGAGTTTGCATCTTTATCCCAAGGTAGTTTAATTGTGGAAGAGTATGCTGCCAAGTTTATGGCATTGGGGAGGTTTGCACCTCACCTAATTTCTACGAAGAAGATGCAAGCACAGAAGTTCCAGGGGGCTTCAGCCGAGAATCCGTAGCCAAGTGGCTTGTCTTAGGATTGAGAACTACCAGGAGTTGGTAAACGTCGCTGCCATAGCAGAGGCAGGTTTAACTACCTAGATCATTTTGGAAAGAAAGAGGACTTCACCGTATGCTACTGGAGATAGTTCATAAAGGAAGAAGATGTTTAATGGACCCGATAAAGGAAAAGGCATCGAGACTAGGAGCCCAATGCCGATCACATTTCCAATTTGTGGAGAGTGTGGTAAACACCATGGAGGCAAGTGCAGAATCGCTTTGGGGACTTGTTCCAGGTGTGGCCAACCAGGTCATATAATCAAAGACTGCCCCAGTGTAGCTTTGAGGAAGGAAAGAAATGGGGTTTCCCTCAATAGTGGCTACAAACCAAATCCAAGGCAGGACGTACCCGTTAGAGTGTATGCTATCACTCAGGGAGACGCAGATGCTGAAGCCATAGAAACTGAAGGAACTAGCATCTCCACTGGTACTTTTCTAGGACCTTTGTATTGTTAAGCTTAGTTAAAGTTGTTTTCATTTCAATTGATGATATTATTTCATTATTGTTATTTTGGGGTAATGTCAAGTCATTGAGGTTTGTAACTTGTACCCTGTTTGATTCAAGCGAGTCCCTGTTTTTAGTGATTGTGGTATTGAACGAGAGTTCAGTTCGTAATCTAAATTGTTACGAGGTGAAATGAGTAACAATTCTCATTAGGAGTATTACTGTTCATATCAGTGTAGATATGGAATACCTTTTAGTAGTACGAGGAAGGATATTGAAGGTTGATGAAATAGTATCCGCATATTTAGAGTTTGTTTTAATTTAAGGATCCAATGAAATTTGTATTCGGAAGAGTAAAGTGTGTGGCATAAGCTTTGGCTTTAGTAGGATTCACATACGATAGTAGTTTTATCCAATTGCCGTTAAATGGTTTATGGAGAAATATTGTGTTTGTGGAAAACGTAGATCACTATTATATTTGTAACACCCCGGTTTTTATGTGTTTTTTTATTGAAGGGTTTTTAATTTAATATTTGTTTTTGAATCATTTAATTTAATTTAAACGTGTTTACGTGAGATTAGTTTAATGTGCTTTTATGATTTTAATTAGTGTTGTACAATTAAATTGCCTTTTTATTTTAAAGTATGTTTATTACTGGAGTTTAATATTTTATTTTAATTAGTTTTGAGTTTGTTTTGATTTATTTAATTTACTGTTTTAAAAATAGTTTTTTGAGGATCAGTTGTGACTCGAAAGTGGTGAGGATTGGATCTCATTTCTCTTCCCCATCTTTTCTTTTCCTCTTTCCTTTTTCTCTTCCTTTTCTTTTCTTTTTCTTCTTTTTCTTTTCTCTTCCCCATTCGGATGCCCAGCCCAGCTCGACTCTCTCTCTCTCTCTCCTCTCTCACGTCCGATCGGTCCTTAGCTCACTGTCACAGTTGCCCGCAGCCGTGGTCGACACCGCTGGTGCCGTCCAGTCCCTCAGCCACCGGCAACCTCACCCATAAGTTTTCAGGCCGCCTAACGCCGCTGTTAGCCGCCGTGAGCTGTGCGAAGCCATGGGCTTCTCCTCCCATTCCGCTGCCGTCCGGCCACCATTGGCCACCATTTTTTCACCACTTAATCACCGGCACCTTGCCGTCCTAACCGAACCATTTTTGGCCCCGATCCATCACCAGAGCCGCCCCTTCGAACACCATCTCCGATTTCACCTTTGTGGCCTTAAACCGCCGTTTCAGTCGCCACCTACGGCCAACCTTCGATACCATTAGTTTCACTGACCTCATTAGGCCCTACCCTATCAATTTCAAGTCTTCGTTTGACTCTGTTGAAATTTGGGTTTACAGTGTATTTGGCCACAGTGTTTTTACACTGTGGAGTTGCTGATTTGGTGCTTCCAGTTCCTCCGTGATCCTCCTAAAATTATTTTCAAGCGCTGAAAGTATTTCTCCAAAAGACTTTTAAGATTTTAATATATTTTTGCACTAACTTGTTTTATAAACTGTGAATTGGTTATCTGGTTGTACTGATAACTGTTGGTTGTTGGTATCTGTTGCTTTCATGGCATTATGCACGCATGCGAGGGTGTGTGTGTGTTTTGAGAAAACTGTGTTTAAGATTTTATGGGTGCATGTGTATCACCCCCAAGTCGAGATGAGATATTATCTCGGTGGAGCTCCTCTGGATACTCGGGAGCGGAATATGCTGAGTGTCGTCCCCTGGGGCTTTTGCCCGGGACTTGGACGGGATGGTAGCGCTCTCGATCTGACTCCATGACTCCTCGGGCTGGTGGGGGTTTGAGGATGCCTGGCTATGTACGCAGTGGGCGCGGAATTAGGCATCACTCATGTATCACTTGCACGGTCGTTACCCATGAGGTGAAGATGGGAAGCTAGAGTATGTGGATGGTCCTTAGGGGAGGCCATGGTGCATACGGTTAAAATTGGAATTAATGGAATTATTCCTGGTTTTAGTTTTGTGCCAAATGGTGTTTTTTGGAGTGTGTGGAAAAATTGTGTTTTTCGAGAAATGTTGTTTTCTCGGGTTTTACGCTTGGGTCATCATGTGCATATGTAGCATTTGTTGTTTTAATATATTTATTGTCTTGGAGCTTTTTAGGTTTTACTTACCTGTGGTACCATCTTTTTGGTACTGTAGATTTTGATGCAGGTGTTGATGAGGCTGAATCCGAGGATGCGGTTCCGCCTGAGGAGTAGGGACATTGGCTATATTTTGTATTGAAGATTATTGCTGCTTATGCTTATTGTATTTTATTTTATTTGATGTTGTTTTGTAACAAAATCGTATTATGTTGACATGTGGATTTTCAGTACTCTGATATTGTATTAAACTCTGGTACTTAGTTATTTGACTTAACCTTTCCCCTGCATTTGTTTATTGTACATGTGTTGCATTGCACACACTCAGCACATGTCGATGGGGTGCGTGACCGTGTTGTCATCATCCCGGATGTCTCGATTTCCGTGTGTGTCCGTACATGGAAGTTGGGGGCGCCACAGGTGGTATCAGAGCG
This sequence comes from Pterocarya stenoptera, assembly GCA_003123785.1. Lineage (NCBI taxonomy): Eukaryota > Viridiplantae > Streptophyta > Magnoliopsida > Fagales > Juglandaceae > Pterocarya > Pterocarya stenoptera. Next base: position 136,029 of record QEOT01004550.1, read on the forward strand.
GTTTGGCTCTGGGTAAAGCCACGTGTCCCTTAGGTGAAGTACCAGAATCTTTTTTAAACTTGATTTGAAGTAGTTTTGAAATTATTTCTTTTTATATAATGTGTTGTTTTATTTGTTTTAATTGTTTTATTATTTTGTTTTGTATTCTAATCGGAACTAAAGTGTGGTTGATGTTTATGCTTTGACAGAAAATGGTAAGGCCAAGGGGACAGGATAAGGAACCTGTGGAGGAATCATCTCAAGGCGAGATTGATAATGCCATTGCTAGAGTCTTGACTAGAATGGTAGACCTCTTTCACCAAAATATCAGGCCGCCACCAGTTGATCAAAACTTGGTTATGCAAGTGGGGTGTTCTTATGAGAGGTTTCTCAAGCACAGGACCCCTATGTTCTTTGGAGTTGAAGATCCTCTCCAAGCTGAAGTTTGGATCAATGGGATTGAGAGGACGTTTGAGATTTGTGGGTGCACTGAAGCTCAACAAGTTCTGTATGCCAGTTATTTGTTCCAAGGAGAAGCAGCAAATTGGTGGAGGGCGAAGCGGAATCTCTTGGAGAGAGAGTTTGGATCCTTAGCCGTTGTGTCTTGGCAGCGTTTCAAGAAGGAGTTTGATGATCGATTTTTCCCTCCTGCTGTGAGAAGGCAGAAAGCTCGGGAATTCAATAATCTGGTTCAGGGGAGTATGATGGTGGACCAGTATTCATGTGCTTTCTTGGAGCTTGGGCGTTTTGTGCCCCATCTTGTTGCCACTGAAGAGTTGCGAGTGGAGCATTTTCAAGAAGGTCTGCGTCCTGAGATACGCAGATTCGTGATTCGTCAGCGAGCTACTTCTCTCCATGAGTTGATTGATCTCGCTACTATGGTGGAGCGAGAGAATAGTTTGGCTGTAAGCTCCCCTCCAGGCCAGAAGAGGAGGAGTTTTGCTGGAGAAGGTAGCAGTTCTGGGTCTCCACAGAAGTTTGTTCAGAGGATTGGATCTCGATCTCAGGCAGCTCCTGGGGTACGTATGGGAGGTCGAGCTCCAGTTTGCCCTAGATGTAATAGAGCTCACGAAGGCGAGTGTCCCTCGGGTGGGATTCGATGTTATAGATGTGGCCAGCCAGGACATCTATATCGTGAGTGCCCTAATCAAGCTCAGAGAAGTCGAAGGGGCCGACGTGGTGGAGGAGCTAACCAGAGACAAATGGTTCAAGCCAGAGTTTATTCTATGACCCCTGGAGACGTGGATTATGAGTTGCCAGCTACTAAGGATGCTGGTGTGATTACAGGTATGAGTTTATTTTAATTTTTGGATTTGTTGTTTGGTGTGAATTGTTTGCTTGAATTTTTTTGGGGTGTATGTGTGCTTTAGGAAGAGTTCGCCTCTATGATTTTTATGCTTGTACGTTGTTTGATTCGGGGGTGTCTCAATCTTTTGTATCAACCACCTTTGCGCGGCTGTGTAACTTGGTCACGGAGCCTTTACCCCAGTATTTGGTTGTTGCTCTTCCTAATGGGGAGATGGTGTGTTGCTCCAAAATTGCTTTGGGTTGTCCTTTGGATTTTGGTGGAAGGACACTTGATGCGGATTTAATTGTTTTCCAGTTGTTGGGTTTTAATATTATTCTTGGTATGGATTGGTTGTATTGGTATTCTGCAAGTATTAATTGTAGAAACCGGATGGTTAGCTTTCAACTTCCGGATGGGGATTATTTGGAATATGTGGGAAGTAAGTTGAAGGTGAAGCCGACAGTTATATCTGCAGTGCAAGCAAAGAGAGATATAGCGTGTGGAGCTGATGCATATTTGGTTCAAGTGGTGTCTGCGCCATCCGAGAAGAAGTCTTTAGTGGACATTCCGGTTGTAGAAGAATTTCCAGATGTGTTTGCAGATGATTTAC
>QEOT01004550.1:139215-202178 GCA_003123785.1 Pterocarya stenoptera
ATGGGATGAGGAGACTTCTTATTGAGAGTTTGCAGCAGGAAGAATTGCTCTCTTCAGTTTTGAATGTTCGAGTAGTTGATTTTGAAGAATTGAAGACTCTCCAGAGAAGGGATTCAAAGTTGTTAGATATCAGAAAGAGAGTCAAGAAGTCTAGAGGACTCATGCACTACAGTTTGGATAAAGATGGTGTTCTTCGGTTTCGGGATCGAAGAGTGATTCCCAGAGATTCAGATTTTAAGGAGCGAATCTTGGCAGAAGCTCATACGGCTCCTTATTCAGTTCATCCTGGAAGCACAAAGATGTATCGAGATTTAAAGAGGAATTTTTGGTGGGAAAGTATGAAGATGGATATCGCCCTGTTTATTGAAAAGTGTGATACGTGCCGTCAAGTTAAGGCTAAGCATCAAAGACCTGTTGGTAAGCTTCAACCTCTCCCTGTTCCTGAGTGGAAGTGGGATGACATTTCTATGGATTTTGTAGTAGGTCTTCCGAGAACTCCTAGTGGAAAGAATTCAGTTTGGGTGATTGTGGATCGGTTGACCAAGAGTGCCCATTTCTTGCCTGTAAATAATGCAGAATCTTTGGGTAAATTAACACGGTTGTATGTTAAGGAAGTTGTGAGGTTGCATGGAGTACCCAAGAGTATTGTGTCGGACAGAGACCCGCGGTTCACGTCGCGTTTTTGGAAGAGTTTGCAGACAGCTCTAGGTACTAATTTAAAGTTCAGTACTGCTTATCATCCTCAAACTGACGGTCAGTCCGAGCGTACTATTCAGACTCTAGAGGATATGTTACGGGCATGTGTTATGGAATTTCAAGGGAGTTGGAAAAATCAGTTGTCGTTGATAGAATTTGCTTATAATAACAATTTTCATGCTTCCATTCAGATGGCCCCGTATGAAGCTTTGTATGGGAGGAAGTGTAGATCATCTTTGTGTTGGGATGAAGTGAGTGAGAGTAAATTAATTGGACCTGAGTTGATTCAAGAAATGAAAGATCAAGTTCGGGTTATAAGAGCTAAAATGGCAGCAACGCAGAGTCGTCAGAAAAGTTATGCAGATTCGAGGAGAAGAGACTTATCTTTTGAGGAAGGCGATTGGGTTTATCTTAAAGTCTCTCCTATGAAAGACGTTAAGCGCTTTGGTAAGAAAGGAAAGATCAGCCCAAGATATGTTGGACCTTTTCAGATTTTGGACAAAGTTGGGGCTATTGCTTACAGGATCGCCCTGCCAGAGTATTTTGGAGAAGTTCATAATGTGTTCCATGTGTCCTCGTTGAAGAAAAGTTTTGGTCAACAAGAGCCGCGTTTTGTCGATCCAGAACGCATTCAACTGCAGCCTGACCTTACTTATGAGGTTGCCCCGACGCAGATTGTGGATTGGAAGGAGCAAAGGTTGAGATCTAAGTCGATACCTTTGGTGAAGGTAGCTTGGGGTGATCCGTTGGCTCAAGATTTCTCTTGGAAAAGAAAAGCGGACATGATGGAGCAATACCCATTTTTGTTTGGATAAATGGTGGTATGTTTCTTAAGTCTATCTTTTTGTTACATTTCATGCATGTCTTTAGCATTGATGTTTGACCCTACAATTTCGAGGACGAAATTTATTTTAAGGAGGGGGGTTGTAACACCCCGATTTTTATGTGTTTTTTTATTGAAGGGTTTTTAATTTAATATTTATTTTTGAGCTGTTTAATTTAATTTAAACGTGTTTACGCAAGATTAGTTTAATGTGCTTTTATGATTTTAATTAGTGTCCTACAATTAAATTGCCTTTTTATTTTAAAGTATGTTTATTACTGGAGTTTAATATTTTATTTTAATTAGTTTTGAGTTTGTTTTGATTTATTTAATTTACTATTTTAAAAATAGTTTTTTGAGGATCAGTTGTGACTCGAAAGTGGTGAGGATTGGACCTCATTTCTTTTCCCCATCTTTTCTTTTCCTATTTCCTTTTTCTCTTCCGTTTCTTTTCTTTTTCTCCTTTTTCTTTTCTCTTCCTCGTTCGGATGCCCAGCCCAGCTTGACTCTCTCTCTCTCTCCTCTCTCACGTCCGAGCGGTCCTTAGCTCACTATCACCGTTGCCAGCCGCCGTGGTGGACACCGCCGGTGCCGTTCGGTCCCTCAGCCACCGGCGACCTCACCCATAATTTTTCAGGCCGCCTAACGTCGCCGTTAGCCGCCGTGAGCTGTGCGAAGCCGTGGGCTTCTCCTCCCATTTCGCTGCCATCCGGCCACCATTGGCCACCATTTCTTCACCACTTGATCACCGGCACCTTGCCGTCCTAACCGAACCATTTTTGGCCCCGATCTATCACCGGAGCCGCCCCTTCGAACACCCTCTCTGATTTCATCTTTGTGGCCTTAAACCGCCATTTCGGCCGCCACCCACGGCCAACCTTCGATACCATTAGCTTCACCGACCTCATTAGGCCCTACCCTATCAATTTCAAGTCTTCGTTTGACTCCGTTGAAATTTGGGTTTACAGTTTATTCGGCCACAGTGTTTTTACACTGTGGAGTTGCTGATTTGGTGCTTCCAGTTCCTCCGTGATCCTCCTAAAATTATTTTCAAGAGCTGTAAGTATTTCTCCAAAAGACTTTTAAGACTTTAATATATTTTTGTACTAACTTGTTTTATAAACTGTGAATTGGTTATCTGGTTGTATTGATAACTGTTGGTTGTTGGTATCTGTTGCTTTCATGGCATTGTGCACGCATGCGTGGGTGTGTGTGTGTTTTGAGGAAACTGTGTTTAAGGTTTTATGGGTGCGTGTGTATCACCCCCAAGCCGAGATGGGATATTATCTCGGTGGAGCTCCGCGGAATATACTGAATGTCGTCCCCTGGGGCTTTTGCCCGGGACTTGGACAGGATGGTAGCGCTCTCGATCCGACTCCGTGACTCCTCGGGCTGGCGGGGTCAGAGGATGCCTGGCTATGTACGCAGTGGGCGCGGAACTGGGCATCACTCATGTATCACTTGCATGGTCGTTACCCGTGGGGTGAAGATGGGAAGCCAGAGTATGTGGATGGTCCCTAGGGGAGGCCATGGTGCATACGGTTAAAATTGGAATTAATGGAATTATTCCTGGTTTTAGTTTTGTGCCAAATGGTGTTTTTTGGAGTGTGTGGAAAAATTATGTTTTTCGAGAAATGTTGTTTTCTCAGGTTTTACGCTTGGGTCATCATGTGCATGCATAGCGTTAGTTGTTTTAATATATTTATTGTCTTGGAGCTTTTTGGGTTTTACTTACCTACGGTACCATCTTTTTGGTACTGTAGATTTTGATGCAGGTTTTGATGAGGCTGAACCCGAGGATGCGGCTCCGCTTGAGGAGTAGGGACATTGGCTATATTTTGTGTTGAAAATTATTGCTGCTTATGGTTATTGTATTTTATTTCATTTGATGTTGTTTTGTAACAAAATCGTATTATGTTGACATGTGAATTTTCAGTACTCTGATATTGTATTAAACTCTGGTACTTTGTTATTTGACTTAACCTTTCTGCTGCATTTGTTTATTGTACATGTGTTGCATTGCACACACTCAGCACAAGTCAATGGGGTGCTTGACCGTGTTGTCAGCATCCCGGGTGTCTCGATTTCCGTGTGTGTTCGTACATGAAAGTTGGGAGCGCCACAATATTGGAGACAAATATGTGAGGAGTAAAATCCTGGTCTTAAGGATTTTTGTGAACCGTAGGAATAGATGCTTTTGATTAGAGTCGGAATAAGAGGTAGCTCGTGAAGGATAGAAGAACTATGTCAATTATAAAAGAGATAGCCTTGAAATTAGATTAATAGCTGCTAGTTTATAGAGGAACCCCCAGGAGGAGGATCGATTCGTTTTGATTATAAATGAGTAAGCCAGTCGTAGACAGATGTAATTCCTTGATGAAATAGAGAAAGTGATTTCAGTTATGTATGAATTTAAAATATTTCCAACTGAATTACAAGGATACTTGAAGTGTATCGCTTACTTTTTCTAAGGAAATGTTTTGGGAGATTATCTACTTGAAGTTTTAGAATTAGAGAGTACATCAGTACAACTCAACCTACTTTGTGGAATGACTCCATTACCATTTGTTAATTAGAGTGAGAGACTTAAGGAATGACAGAATTTCCATGGTAGATATTTATGTGGTAAATAACTTTTTGAGTAGTAAGGAAATTAGTGATTTCACTTAAGCAAGAATTTAGTATCTTGGAAGGTTAGCCTAGAAGTCATTAAGTTTAGGCAGTAACCTTTGGAAGTGTTATACCCTCCTCTTATATGATGGTAGTTATTTTGTGCAACCGTGTGATGGTTATAGATAAGAATAGTGTGGACTACGAGAGGAAGTCGTTACTCATGAAGAACATTACCTGCCTCTACACTCGATTATGTGGGTAAATCGGAATAGCTTCAAGGCTTGGATGGCACAAGACGAAGCAGAGTCCAGCAGAGTAGCAAAGAAGAGTGCCTCACTCGCCAACACTGAGCTCACGACGTTAGGCTCATCCATGTCATAAACTCCCAATGGACGTCTACTAGTTGAGGGTCAGGAGCAAGAGAGCGAATTTGAAGAGGTCATACAACATCCCGACCCAGGTTACCACGGAAACTTCATGTTTGATTAAGAGGACAACATGTTCAGTGATGGACAGTAGGTTTCATGAGCATCATCTTCTCCTTATCTTATTGATGGTTACTTGTGTTGATTTCAAGAACGAAATCTTATTTTTAGGAGGGGAGATTGTAACAGCCCGCTAGAAATTAAAAGGTAGAATTTCTATTGGCTTTAGGAACCTCGTAAAAACTTCATAAGTTTTAATGAATCGACCAATCGTAAAGGTTTTAGTTTGTCAACATAGTTTATGCTATCACTCATTATGGTGCCAGAAGTTCGATTCTAATTATTTGAGGTAGTTATAAGTGTTAGAATGCATTATGGTCTGCTCCATTAGACTCAGTTAATTTTTTGGGATTTTATGGGGTAATAAGTCAATTTTCATATTTTTCGGACGAAACGCTTGTTTGAAACTATGAAATTATTTTTAGGAGCACTTCGAGGTTGAATTTCTGTAAACAATTTTTACTGTAGGTTAATATGATTATTTAAGAATTTTTAGTGCTAAGTTTACTATTCACTTTTTTCAGAGTGAATAGTAACCTCGATATGCGCACCAATTGCAGCGTTTCAAAATCGCAGTGTGGAATGTCCAAATTAGATTAGAAAAGTTTTATTTGGACATGTGGCAAGATCTTAGCCACACTTAGTAAATAGTATTAGACACTTGGTACCAAGAGGAACGTTTGATAGATTTGAATGAATCAAAGTGTGAGATCATGCCACCTAAGCAAAAATCCTATTGCATCCGACCAATCAAATTGTGCCAAACCAAAAATGATTTTCACTCTAGTGAAATCCTATATGGTTGAAATCCAACTGTGAACCCAAAAGCTTGATTGAAACTGAAATCCTAAACGGTTTTATCCAAACCATAAAGTTGACCTCCAAAACCTAATTGAATCAGTTTTTAGCATTATGTTTAATCACTTGATTAAAATACGTCCACTTGCTATTAATCCTTCAAATTGTATTAGAACATCATTATCCAACCTTGTTAACTTTGAAAAATTGATTGCGCCAAGTGATATTGAATTTGGGTTTGATAACAATCCAAACTCTCTTATAACCCCAAAATGTAGGCCCATTTGGTTTAGGCCCATTAAGGCCCACGAATTTGGTCTCATTAGCATTGTTTCTTGGCTAAGTTTACACCCCCACTTGGCTGACCAGATCTTTCCAAAAGAGATTCTAGAAGGTTTTGAAGAAAAATATCTAAAGGCCACCTCACTCTTTCACTTTCACACTCCATCTTGAGAAAAGATCTTGGGCTAATTTTTTTGGGGAAGAAAAGGCCAACACTCAAGCTCTCTTGCAATCCTATCACTTTCCATAACCTGTGTAAGAGTCTCTCCAGTCCACTTTCCATGAAAAGCAACTCTCATTTACACGTTTCTTTGACAAAACACAAAAGACTCTCTCGGGTAGTTTTTCTGGTCTCTGTTTAACGCCTTATCCAAAACGTTTTTAAGTGTTTTCTCACAAATGTTCCTGCATAATATTTCTTTTTAGTCTAGTTTATATGGATAACTTATTTTTTCAATTTGGAGATCATTTGGAGATCATTTGATTGATAAAATATTGTTCAAACCCCAGAAAGGTTAATCTGGGCGATAAACTAGAGAGTGTGTTGTAGTTTGGAGTTTTTGACCAAGCTAATGGATAGATATTGGTCCGAAATGTTTATGGAGTACTGTTTACATGTGTATATGATTATTTGTTGAGGATTTATTGCATGATTAAAAGTTTTGGTGAAAGATTTACTTAGATCTAGAAACTAGAAGAGGAAAAATAGTTTCTATTTTGAGAAAGTTTAAATCTTTTATGGTTTAATCCTAACTCAATCACTTTGATATTTTTATTTGAAGATCCTAAACCTCTTATATACATGTTAGAATGTTTTTTTTATTATATTTGATGCTAGTTTCGAAGATATGAGATTTTATGCAAGGAGATATTCGGTTAGGCCAAAGTGATGATGTTCTTGGTTAAATTTATATTTTAGTTGATGTTTAACCATGTGATCTTGAGTTTGAAGCGTAGATCTATTTTAAGACACATTTTTAAACCATGAGATATTTTGTTTGAAGATCACATCTTCATAAGTCATGGATCAATAGGTTGATCAAAACTAGTTAGAAACAAAAATCAAAGGAAATAGCCTATATAAATTTTGGCTTTATAGAGTTTTAATGGTTGTGTTTAGTTTTAAATTTTTTTGAATTGATATTTGAGTTTAAGACAAACTTTACATGAGGTATGTAAATTTTGGTGAATTTTGGAGTTAGGATGCAAAATCCTTAAGTTATGGGTAAAATGGTCATTTTCCCACATGTAGAGGGTAAAATGGTCATTTTACTCTAAGTTGACATTTTTCCATATTTCTAATTGTTAGTGATTAAGTTCTAACTTTTATAAATCATTACTTTTCAGTTCCTTGTGATCGTGTTTGAGTTTTGTCTAGAAAATGTGAAGATCGAGGTAAGTTAGCTTTTAACTTACTAGCAGTTTAATATGTATGAGTGATAAGTAAAGGAACTACAGTGTATGTATATATATTATAACATGTGTCATACCAAGTCATTACATATTTATCTGTTACACAAAATTTATTCTGTCATGAGTTATTCATTTGTTACATAAGATATTCTGTCATGTATTGCTATACATTAAAAGTATGTCATGTTAAGTTAAGTATATCATCTGTTACATGTATGTCATGTCATGTAATATTCACTGTTGCAAGTATGACATGTTAAGTATGTTATCTGTTGCATGTTATGTCATGCTACAAAATATTTTCTATCAAGCACGTCATGTCTTTCGACTTATGTTCAGGTACATCTTTGTACAGTTAAGTTATTGTTTAGTTCATGGTTGTTGTTAAATCATGGTAACCCCATGAGATAAGAATACACAATCATAGTAACCCGAGATAAGAATACGCAATCATGGTAACCCCATGAAATAAGAATACGATATCATGGTAATCCCATGAAATAAGACTACGTTATCATGGTAACCCCACGAGACAAGAGCATCATTGTAATCACATGAGATAAGACTACGCTATCGTGGTAACCCCATGAGACAAGAGCATTATGGTAATCCCATAAGATAAGACTACACTATCATGGTAACCCCACGAGACAATAGCATCATGTCAATTCCATGAGATAAGAATATATTTTAAGTTCATATTAAGTCAAGTTTTAGATCAAATTCTTGTCAAGTCAAGTTTCAGTTTAAGCATGTCAAGTTCAGTTTACTCTTTAGTTTAAGTTATGTTAGTTATATTATATGTCAAGTTATACTATGATTACTTATGATTTTGATTACGCATTCATGCTTTTACTGCCATGAATGCATCATTAACCTGTGTGAATATTCTTTGTTAACTTACTAAAATTTGTAATCAAATCTCATTGTGGTAGTCTCAACTACCATTCTGGGGGAATGGTAGATCTTGTTACAGGATCTGAAGGAGAACCAAGTATCGACCAACTGGAAATGGTCGACTAAGCGATGGTGCGACGTACATGATAGTACAGTTGTTACCTCAGATTACTACTTGTGTTTGTGGAGTTCAATCTCCATCACTCTTTTCATTGCAGCTATTTTGGACTAGTGTTGTGATCTCAATTGTTTAATATGTCATTATGTTCGAAATATGTTTTAAGTAATTGGCATATTTCAGTTTGGTGTATAGTATTGCTAAAAAGAAAAAAATTATCCGCTACGAATATTGCATAATGCTATATGCATGTTCAGAATATTGGATCTTATTTGTCATGAATGGGGGCAGGTAACCTTGTGTTGCATGTCTCGATGCTTCAAATGTCTATCCAATCCCGAGCGGAATTTGGGGGCGTTACACTTTATCGTAAACCAAACGATTGGGAGACATGCCTAGTACAGTTTTAAAAGCTGTCCTATAAGCCCATAAAGTGTTCGAAAGTCTCAAAGACCAATCTTTTCTATTTGGGTTGACTATTTTTTCAAGGATGGCTTTGATTTCACGGTTGGCCAACTCAACTTGGCCATTGGTTTGAGGATGATGAGGAGTTGAAATTTTATGATGGACCCCATATTTTTTCATTAAGGCTGCAAGTGGTTTATTGCAAAAGTGGGAACCTCCATTACTAATTAAAACCCTTGGTATCCCAAATTGTGTAAAAATATCATCTTTCAAAAATTTCAAAACCACCCGATGGTCATTGGTCCTATATGGTATTGCCTCAACCCATTTAGAAACATAGTCCACCATAACAAGAATGTAAAAATAACCAAAAGAAGACGAAATAGGACCCATAAAATCAATCCCTCAACAATAAAAAATTTCTAATGCTAAAATGAGTTGTAAGGGCATCATGTTTCTATGGTTGATTCTACCTAACTTTTGGCAAGGTTCACATGCTTTACAAAAATTATAAGTATCCTTGAACATGTGGGGCCAATAATAACCACATTGCAAGATTTTAGCCACTATTTTCTTAGCTGAAAAGTGGCCTCTACATGCACTAGCATGACAAAAGTTTAATATGTGTGGAATGTCACAATTAGGTACACACCTCCTCAAGATTTGATTAGAACAATATTTGAATAAATAGGGGTCATTATAAAAGAAAGATCTGACCTCCAATTTAAACTTTTTTAGGTCTTGAGAGCTCCAATGTGGTGGGGTGTGTCCTATTACCAAGAAATTTACAATATCAGCAAACCAAGGCAAGGAATCAACAGCTAGAAGCTTTTCATCAAAAAAGGAATCTGTAATAGTTGTGGAAGTTTCATATTTTCAACAAGAAGTCGAGATAAGTGGTCGGCAACCACATTTTCCACTCCCTTCTTATCCTTGATGATGATATTAAATTCCTGCAATAACAAAATCCATCTAATTAGTCAAGGTTTGGCATCTTTCTTTATGAGCAAATATTTAAGAGCTGCATGGTCAGTGAATATAACAATTGGAGAGCCTAAAATGTAAGTTCTAAATTTATCCAAGGCAAAAACAACTGCTAGCAGCTCATTTTCAGTGGTTGAGTAATTTTTTTGGGCTGGATCAAGTGTTTTGCTTGCATAGTAAATCACAAATGGAAGCTTACCTCTTCGCTGTCCAAGGACAACACCTATAGCAAAGTCACTGGCGTCACACATGATTTCAAATGGCAATGACCAGTCAGGTGGTAGAATTATAGGTGCAGTGATTTGAGTTGCTCAAACGCAACTTAACATGCCTCAGTCCAACTAAAAACACAATCCTTAGCTAACAATTCACACATGGGTCTCGATATGGAGCTAAAGTTTTTAATGAAGCGCCTATAGAACTCGGCATGTCCCAAAAATGATCTAATATCTTTGACTGATTTTGAAATAGGTAATGTCGATATTAGATCAATTTTGGACTTATCAACTTCAATGCCTCGGGTTGAAATGATGTGGCCAAGGACAATACCTTGCCGCACCATAAAATGGCATTTTTCCCAATTTAAAAGTAGATTTTTCTCTCCACATCGAGCTAAGACAGTAGTGAGGTTAGTAAGGCATGCATCAAATGAATCACCATAGACTGAAAAATCATCCATAAACACTTCCAAGATATGCTCAATCATGTCACTAAAAATACTTAACATGCATCGCGAAAAGTGGTGGGTGCATTACAAAGCCCAAAGGGCATTTTCCTAAATGCAAAAGTTTCAAACGTGAAAGTGAAAATAGTTTTTTCTTAGTCTTCAGGGGCAATTTTAATTTGATAATATCCGGAAAAACCATCAAGAAAACAGTAAAAACTATGGTCTGCAACTCTTTCCAAAGTTTGGTCTAAAAATGGTAATGAAAAATGGTCATTTCTTGTGACAGCATTTAGTTTTCTAAAATCAATGCACATGCGCCATCCGGTGATGGTCCTAGTGGGGACTAACTCATCTTTTTCATTTTTCACAACTGTAATTCCAGATTTCTTAAGAACTACTTGAGTAGGACTTACCCATTGACTATCTGAGATGGGATAGATGATACCTACATCCAAGAGCTTCAGAACTTCATTTTTCACCACCTCCTTCATCATAGGATTCAACCTCCTTTCCATCTCTTGAGTTGGTGATGAATTTTCCTCCAAGAAAATTCGATGTGTGCAAATGGTGGGGCTGATTCCTTTGATGTTGGCAACTGACCATCCAAGTGCTCCTTTATGTTGCTTGAGGACCCGTAGGAGCTGCTCATCTTGCTCAACTTACAAAGAAGATGAGATAATACATGGAAAAGTATTAGTTGGCTCAAGAAAAACATATTTCAGCAATTCAGGTAGTGGTTTCAAATATGAAGATGGAAGGACTTCATTAGATGGTTGCTGATTTATGGATTGAAGTGGCAGGTCTTCAAATTTAAGTCTCCATAGTGAGTCCATTTTGTTTCCTGCACCAGAATTTATTGCATTAGTATCAAACAGCTCAATATTTTCTAAGTTTCCAGGTAAAACATGTTCCATTTGACTCTCTTGCTCTAATAAAAAATTTTTTTCAGCAAGTAAAGATTCCAAACAATTCACTTCCTGGGGTTCTTTCAAATCTTGTGGCTGCCTACTAGTGTTTAACACATTTAACTCGAACGTCATATTTCCAAACGTCAATTTAAGGGTGCCACTTCGACAATTTATCAAAGCGTTGGAAGTAGCCAAAAATGGCCTCCCTAAAATGACGGGTGCCTGAAAAATAGAATGAGGAGTTAATTGAACATCTAATACCACAAAATCAACGGGATAATAAAATTTATCCACTTGCACCAACACATCTTCTGCTACTCCCCTAGGCTTTTTAATCGAATGGTTGGCCAATTGCAAGATGATAGAAGTTGGTTTCAACTCTCCTAAGTGAAGTTGTTCATAGGTGTCATAAGGAAGCAAATCAACACTAGAACCTAAGTCTAGTAGTGCTTGGCCTATTTTGGAGCTTCCTATAACACAAGCTATTGTTGGAGAACCTGGATCTTTATACTTAGGAGGAGTATTGGATTGGATAATGGCGCTGACTTGTTCCGTAAGAAATGCCTTCTTTTGCACATTTAGTTTTCTTTTAACCGTACACAAATCCTTCAAAAATTTGGCATATTTTGGGATTTGCTCAATGGCATCAAGAAGAGGAATGTTAATGCACACTTGTCTAAAAATGTAAAGGAACCAATCTTTGAGGAAAGGGTGCCGAAGGAGTTACCTTTCGTTCCAAAGAAACATCAACATCAGAATTTTTACCTTGTGCATTAGAAATGGAACTTTCACCTTTCTTGCCAGCTCATTACTCAATGCATCAACCTTCTTACCACTACGGAGAGTTATAACGGCCTTGCAAGTCTTGACATTTGCTTCGGAAGATGATGAAGATTCTATGGCAGCAATTTGGACTTGAGGATTGGGTTGGGATTGAGCTAGGAATTTTCCTATCTCTTGTGGATTCACGGTTGCGTTTAGCTTGGTCAAATTATTCCTATGTCATTGATGGATTGAGAAGTTTGGTTGTTTATGGTGGTTTGACTTTGCATAAACTGTTGAAGGGTGACAGCCATTTGCTGAAATGGGTCATCCATGGGTTTTCTAGGTGCTGGGATCAGTGCATTTTGCTAGGTGTGAACTGAATATTGAGGCGCACCAGCTCCCGAATGTGCTGAACTCGTGGGATGATTATTTCTCCAACTGAAGTTAGGGTGATTTCTCCAACCTGCATTATAAGTGTTAGAATATGGTGTAGAAAAAGGCTTAAAAATCATGTTAACAGGGTGAGAAGCATCAAACAAGACTTCCTTAAAGGCTGGAATAGTAGGACACTCAGATGTTGTATGGAAAGCATTCTCACAAATAGTACATTTTTCTTGTTTTAGAATACCCTAAATTTCATGCACTTTCTTTAACTCAATTGCCTCCAATTTTTTTGACAATAGGGCAAATTTGGCTTGCAAATCGTCCTCCCAATTCAAAACATATTTACCTACCCCATTCAAAGCCCTCAAAGGTTAGCTCGGTCATAAACACAAGAAGTGTCCCATGATTGAGCATTTTCAGCCAAGTAATCGAAATAAGCAAATGCCTCCCCAGTCGCTTGTTAAAAAATTCTCCGTTACACATGGTTTCGACAAATTGTCGCATCTTAGGCATAAAAGATTCATAAAAAAACTAATGATGCGCCAATCGTCGTAACCATGGTGTGGACAAGCATTTTAAAGATCTTTGAACCTTTCCCAACTTTGGTAAAAAGTTTCATTTTCCTTTTGAGAAAAATTCATGATTCGTCTCTTTAAAGCATTGGTTCGATGCATTGGGAAAAACTTTTTCAAAAATTCAGCTTGCATTTCTTGCCATGTTCCAATGGATCTTGGCCTCAATGCATTTAACCGTGTTTTTGCTTTCTCTTTCAAGGAAAATGGAAACAACTTTAGTCTTAGAATCTCCTCAGTGCATGTTTGATCAATGAATGTAGAACAAACCTCTTTAAACTCTTTGATATGAATGTAAGGATTTTCAGATTCCATGCCATGAAAGTGTGGAATCGATGGGATCATTCCAGGTTTGAAATTAAAGTTATTTGCATTCACAGGTTGGATTATGCATGAGGGTGTGCTAGTTCGGACAGCTTGTAAATAATCCCTAAGTGTCCTATCCTGATTTACCATGTCCCTATCATGATGCTCATTTTCAATCATGTCTCTGTGAGTGTCAGATGATGATTCAAGAGAAAAGGATGCAGAGTTAAAGGATGCTAGTGATTCTGTCCTAACCAGTCGAGATGTTTGGTCTCCAGTCCATTTAGTCATACAACAAACAAAAAATAAAAGTGACTGAAAGATAAACAAAGAAAATTAGAAAATAAAAAAGAAACGAAAATAAATAAAAGAAATTAGATGTCACCCAATATGTGAAGAAGTTCACAGCATTAACCAACAAGAATGTTTGCTTAAAACGCCAATTGTCCTTGGCAACGGCGCCAAAAACTTGATCAGCTTATAATTTTGACTTCCAAGCGCAGAAGTTATCAAAGTAATACAAGGGTAAATCCCAAGATCGAACTCACAGGGACAATGAGAATTAAGCAAACTTGTCAGATTTGCAAGATAACGTTTGTGGTGGCAAGAAATTCTGAAAAGATAAGAAAGTATTTAAACTAAAAGGTCTAACAATGAACACATGAAAAATATGAAATGGGAAATAAATTTCAAAGGTTATCCACGAACTATATCAATACCAAAATGGGGGCTGTTTTGAAATTTCAGGCACAAGTAATGCTAAAAATAAGTGTGTATCTATGTTTCTAAAATTACCAAAAACCAAGGGATTTAGAGGAAATGTATAGAAATTTAGTTAAACTTGAAGAAACAATAAAACAAACACTTGGGATGCAATTTTCACCCACTGATTTGGTGATGGAGTTTACTTCTCTTTTCATCTTCCCTCAACCATTATCTCATTCCTAGAAATCATGGTTGGATAATATAGCAATGAACCACAAATTTTAGCCTAATAAAACTACTTGACAGGTTATATATCAACTGTAAAATAGTGAAAGAAAACCATTAAAGTCTTGCTACTTGTTCAAGAATCAATTATGCCTTTATGTCTACAACTTAGCTAAACCAAGAACGAAAAATTTCAATCCTTTCTAAATGCAAATTGAAATATAATCCAACAAGTTAATCATTAAAACCACATAACATTAAAGAAAATCCAATCCAAAACAGTCATGGGTTCCTCCTTGAATCCCAAGCTGAAAACCTAGCTTATCATCTCTAAATTAGTAAAGATGCCCAAAAGGATGAACCCTAACATTTGAAGTTGCTCTCTAAAATAAAATTGCAGTAGTCAAAAAAATGTTCTCTGGTCGAGATCCAAAAAGTAAAACTACAGGAAAAAAATAAAATCCAAAAAAAGAGCACCTCGCTACCATAAAAAATAGGACATATATATTGGTCTGATGCTCGCACGAGTTAATGCCAACCGATTGCAAAAAGGCCCCCGCGTGAATCTCTTACTGCCATGTGCGTGAATATGCTCTTGTGAGGCCACAATCAGCCCCTGCACTCCCATGTCCTGCTCAAGTTCATGATTTCCTGCGTGCGTGAGTTTGCTGCTACGTGAGTCTACTTCTTGCCCTGCACTCCCTCTTCACTTCACGTCCAGCGTGGTTGTCGTCTGCATGTCCCCTGCTCCACGTCCTGCTGCGTGCATGAATCTCCATTTCGTGCCAGCCCATCAACATCTCAAATGGTCATGCCGTAGCCTTCCAGCCTATCCCCTTTTCAGCACGCAATAGTTGGTCCCCTCATAGGTTGTGACTTTCTAAGAATGCCCCTTTGTTGCAATGTCTCTCTATTTTCAAAAAGGGATGTCAGCAGCTATGTATTTCTTTCTAAAAAAAATAAATGCTCTACAACACATAGGCATGATATGAGAGGAGTAAAATTGGGGTATTTATTCTGATGTGGAATAATTGCAACATAAATCTTCTTAAGTGCAAAAATATCAGAATTTATTAGTTGACTCAAGTATCATAATCTACCAGATAATTAAGTGCTTAAATCATTTTTAGTTAAACAATTTATTCACCTAAGCAACTTAATCACACAGTTTTAACGCTTTATCACTATGATTTGTATGTTTCGGCCCTTACATGGAAAGTATTGAATTTTTTCTCTTGTTTGATATTTAGTGCCTTATAATTCTTAATAAAAGAAAATGTTCGCACGTTCTAATATTTTCAAGCCATAACGCGAAACGTATTGGAATTGCATGTTTGAGTGTTATATGATCATATGATGAAGCATTCGGGGTGTGCATGTGTCTCATGAAAGTTCTAAGTTTCATTATGTAACGTCCGTCCTTGAAGTGGATCTTTTTATAAAATATTTTAGAAAAGAACGACGGGAATTACAGTTTGTGGCGCCCCCAACTTCCATGTATGGACAAGCACGAAAATCGAGACACCGGGATGATGACAACACGGTCACATACCCCAACGACATGTGCCAAGTGTGTGAAATGCAACACGTGTACAATAAATAATACGCAGTGGAATGGTTAAGTCAAATAACTAAGTACCAGGTTTAATACAATACAAAATTGTACAGAAATCCAGAAGTCAACATAATACAATTTTCTTGATCACAAAACAAGATCAAATAAAAATACAATTTACAAAATAGCCAAATGTCCCTACTCCTCAGGCAAAGCCGCATCCTCGGGCTCAGTCTCCTCAAAACCTGCATCAAAATCTGCGATCCCACAAAATGGTACCACAGTTAAGTAAAACCCAAACTACTCCAAGACATAAACATATTAACACAACAACCATTATGCATGCACATGATGACCCAAGTGAAAAAACCAGAGAAAACGCCATTTCTAAAAAATCACAACTTTTCCACATAGGGACTATCCACATACTCTGGCTCTCATCGTCACCCCACGGGTAACGGCTGTGCAAGTGATACACGAGTGATGCCCAGTTCCACGCCCACCGCGTACATAGCCAAGCATCCTCTGACCCCCGCCAGCCCGAGGAGTCACGGAGTCAGATCGAGAGCACTACCATCCTGTCCAAGTCCCGGGCAATAGCCCCAAGGGACGACACTCAGTATATTCCGCTCCCGAGTGTCTAGAGGAGCTACACCGAGATAATACCCCATCTCGGCTTAGGGGTGATACACACGCACCCGAAAAGCCTTTTTCACAATACACAGTTTCTAAAATACACACCCACGCATGCGTGTACAATACCATGAAACCGACCAATTACCAAACAGAGCACAATATAAACAATACCCAAAATACTCCGTGCTCAATCCATCCACCCCCGAACTCCTCGAACTCAGTCCGAAAACCAACCAGAATACAGTATATAATAGGTTATTGCAAAAAATATATTTAAATCTTAAAAAGTCTTTTGGAGAAATACTTACAGCGCTTGATAATAATTTAGGAGGATCACGGAGGAGCTGGAAGCACCAAAACAGCAACTCCACAGTGTAAAAACACTGTGGCTGAAATACACTATATACCCAAATTTACACGAGGTCAAACGAAGACTTGAAATTGATAGGGTAGGGCTTAATGAGGTCGGTGAAGCTAATGGAATCGAAGGTTGGCCGTGGGTGGAGGCCGAAATGGCGGTAGGACACCAAAAAAGCCGAAATGGAAATGAGCTCGTGGAGGTGGCTTCGACAACGGTTCGGAGCCGAAAATGGGTGGGTTAGGACGGTAAGGTGCTCGTGATGAACTGGTGAAGAGATGGTGGCCAATGGTGGCCAGACGGCGGCCATTGGCCACCATTAAAATTTAAAATTTTAATTGTAGAACACTAATTAAAATTAATCAAACGCAGTGAAATACTTTAATAAAACAATAATAATTTTAAAACCCAGAAAAAAATCAATTTAAATTAAAAAAAAAAATTTAATCCAAAACAATAATTAATAATAAGAAAGCCCAATAAAAATAATTTTTCCAACTTAAAATATTATAAAATAATTAAATAAAACCCCCAAAATTCTAAAACAA
Source organism: Pterocarya stenoptera (assembly GCA_003123785.1). NCBI lineage: Eukaryota > Viridiplantae > Streptophyta > Magnoliopsida > Fagales > Juglandaceae > Pterocarya > Pterocarya stenoptera. Next base: position 156,359 of record QEOT01004550.1, read on the forward strand.
GAGATTAAATCTTTAAATTAATTAAAATAATCCTTTATTAAAATACACTAAAATATGGGGTGTTACATGGACCATATCACTTCGTGACATTGCCTAGTCATGCTTTCGCTGCACTACTCTGATACTTTCCAGCCACTTCGCACCTACTTCCGGCCATAGGCCAACTACGCAGCGACACATGTCACCTTGGACAACAGCCATACTTGACAGCAAAACTCCATGATTGACCACGTCACTTCATGACGTTGCCCAATCATGCTTCCGCTGCACTACTCTGATACTTTCTAGCCACTTCGCATTTACTCCAGGCTATAAGCCGACTACACGACGCCACCACCTCAGCCACTTCGGGACACTGTTCGACAGCTCCCAACACCATACATCAAGTTTTTCGCCCATCAACTACACAATCACCCTTATCTTCGCGACACGCCATACGGTGTATCGCTACACCTCATGGAGTACATTCCTCATGTACTCCCTTCGCAGCACTATGCCACATCACCACTATGGCATACATGCCATATGGTGTATCATTCCACCACATGGAGTACATTCCACGTGTACTACCTTCGTAGCACTACGCCACATCACCACTACGGCATACACGCCATACGGTACATCGTTCCCCTACATGGAGTACACTCCATGCGTACTCCCTTCACAGCACTACGCCACATCCCCACTACGGCATATAAACCATAACCACACTTCTCAGCACAATCCACAACACTACACAACACACATTCCCAACTATGCCCAACACTTTACGTCACAGTCCACACCACCATATTACGAAGCAAACCCCACAATACTAACAGCATAGTCCACAACCTAACCAACCAACTAGCATGTAATATTGTGACGCCCCCAGATTCTGCTTGGGATCGGACGGACATCCGAAGTGTCGGGACATACAACACAAAGTTACCTGCCCTCGTTCATGACATAAAAGATGCAATGTTCCTAACATGCATCTAGCATTATGCAAAATTCGCAGCGGAAATTTTTTTTTTTTTTTAGTAATACTATGCACCAAACTTATAATATCCTAAATAGTTAAAACATAACCCATGCATACTTAACAAGATAAACATCCACGATTACAATATAGTTTTCAGCAGATTGTAATCTCAAAATAAAGGACACCTAACTCTATAATTATATTGCCAAAATACACTATCGGGCAAGTTCGCTGAGTAACTCGCGTAACTCGACTAACGATATCAGAATACTATCCAAAGACCTAACTATAGAGGCTGCAAACTCCGCGTTGCGTCTACGGCGTCTAGTCAACCTCCTCCAGTCTGCCAGTGTCTGCTTCCTGCTCTGATCCTGACACATCGCCTACCATTCGGGGGGAATGGTAGTTGGGACTACCACAGTGAGATTTGATTACAAATCTCAGCAAGTTAATAAGAAACTTCCACACAGGTTAATGATGCATGCATGGCAGTAAAAGCATGAATGCATAATCAAAGTCATCAGTAAGCAAAACATAACTTGACATATATCATGGCATAAATGACATAACTTGAACTAAAACTGAAACTTAGCTTGACGTGCCATGACATGTACGTGAACTTAAAACATAACATGGACTAGCAGCATAGCATGAACGTGAACTTGAAACATAGCATGAACTTGAACTTGAATTCTTTACTTAACATGAACTTGAACTTGAATTCTTTACTTAACATGAACTTGAATTCTGACAATCAAAATGATTTCGCCAATCATTTCGTCAGGAATAGTGAACAATCAGAATGATTCCGCCTAACATATTCCGTCAGAGATACTCAGACAATCAGAATGATTCGATCATGAGTATTTTAAATCACGTACCCTAGCAATCAAAATGATTACACCAGGAGTACCTAGTAATACTCTAACAATCAGAATGATTACTCCAGGAGTATTTGCGTAACTGAGCTTGAACTGGATTCTTTACTTAACATGAACATGAACTTGAATTCTGACAATCAAAATGATTCCGCCAGTTGTTTCGTCGGGAATAGTGAACAATCAGAATGATTCCGTCCAACATATTCCGTCAGAGATACTCAGACAATCAGAATGATTCCATTATGAGTATTTTAAATAAGATACGTTAACAATCAGAATGATTACGCTAGAAGTATCTGCATAACTGAACTTGAGCTTACTCAAAAGATATAACTTACTTGAGATAGTAACATTTCGTAATATGTCATAACATGTAGCAGACAACATACTTAACATGACATGCTTGCAATAGTGAGTGCTACATGACATGACATATATGTAACAGATGGCATACTTAACTTAACATGACATACTTGCAATGTATAGCAATACATAACAAAATATCTTATGTAACAGATAAGTATTTCATGACAGACTAATTCGTGTAACAAATAAACATGTAATGACATGGAATGACATGACATATATAACAACATACGAATATAATTGTAGGTCCCTTACCCATCACACATACACAGTAAACTGATAGTAAGTTAAGAGCTAACTTACCTCGATCGTCGCGTGCTATGAGAATAAAGCGCGAAACACGAGGAACTGTAAGAGGGTATTTTAAAAGTTAGAAATTTAATTACTAACAATTAGAAATGTGAAAAGAGATAACTTAGAGTAAAATTACTATTTTAATCTCTACATGTGGGAAAATAACCATTTTACCCCTAACTTAAGGATTTCACATCCTAAGTCCAAAAATTACCAAACTTTATATTCTTCATGTAAATTTTGTCTTAAACTCAAATATCAACTCAGAAAAATTAAAATAAAACACAACTATTAAAACTCTATAGGTCTGAAACTTACATAGGCTATATTTCCCTTGATTTGTTGCAATTCCTTCAAATTTTAAAAACTCAAGATCAAACCAAGTTTTTGCAACAAATATCTTTCCATCCTAAGTTTAAAACACACTTAAAATATCCATTAAGAAAAAGCTAATCATCAACATCAAACCTTTTGTAAAGAGATCCAATCTTACTTAAAATATCCATTAACCTTAATAAAAAATATCTCCAAGAATTTCAAAAAATCAAATCTTACTTCTAACATATTCACAAAATCATCCTAAGATAAACCATACCTTAAATCATCAAGCAAAAGTCATCAAAATCACAAAACAACACTTGGAATTTTTGGTTTTACACTTAGTCCAAAAACAGAAACTTTTATCTAAACTAGCTTTGATAAATCTCTTACTCCATGGCTGAAACACATGTAATCTTCAAACTAAAACATCACATGGTTTAAAAATGTGTCTTAAAGAAGATCCAACCATAGAACTTGAAATCACATGGCTAAAACTCAATAAAACATGGATCTAACCCAACAACATCAAATCTTAGGCCTAACCAAAATCCTCTTGCATAGAAAAATCATATCTTTGGAACTAATACTAAATATCTTCAAAATAACATCCTAAAATGTAAATAAGAGACTTAGAATCATCACATAAAAATATCAAAGCCTTTGGAGTAATACTAAACCACGAAATATTCAAACTTTCCCAAAACAGAAACTGTTTTTCCACTTCCAGTTTTGCAAGTTTCTAGATCTAAGGAAATCTATCATCAAAAGCTTTAGTCATGCAATGAAACCTCAATGAAAATTCATAAACACATTCTAACAACACTCCATAAACTTTTCGGACCAAGATATGTCCATTAGCTTGATCAAAAACTCCAAAACATAACATACTCTCCAGTTTCACGCCCAGAATGACCTTTCCATGGTTAAAAATACTTTTGACCAATCAAATGAGAATGGAACGAAACAAATAATATATCCACGGAAACTAGACTAAAAAATGAACAACTTTTATGAAGGTGTAATCATGCAAAAATACTTACAAAGGGTCGAAAAGCGTCACGCAAAACGGCCCAGAAATCTGCCCGAGAGAGCGTTTTTACGTTTCTCTCTAAGAACGAGGTGAAAAGTGATGAAATGAAACAAAGTGTGCCTTGCACACCTCTAGAAATCTGAAGGGTGAGGTATGGGCTTGAATGACCATTGATTAGAGGTGGCTATGTGACATAAAGTGGAGGGGGATCAGTGGGCTGCTGCAGCTGCCTTCTAGAAGGGGTGTGATGAGGTGGCTCAATCCCTCACATCAAGAAACTATTTATGGCAGACAAGGCCAGTGGATGGCCTGCCAAAAGGGGGAGGAAAAAATTCTTCAAGAAGTTTTGCCAAGGTGGCCAAATTCGTGGGTCTTGGTGGGCCTTAACTAAGTAGGCTTCAATTTGGGGTTTAAAGGGGGTTTGGTTAGGGTTTGAGATGCTATCAAGCCCAAATCCAATTTTTCTTGGCCCAATCAAATTTCAAGGTTTAAAAGGTTGGATAATGATGTCATAACAAAAATTTGAGAAATTAATAGCATGTGGAAGTGATTTAATCAAGTGATTAAACACAATGCTAGAAATCGGATCAAAAAGGGTTTGGAGCAACTTTAGGGTTTGGGGAAACCGTTTAGGGTTTCGGTTTCAACCAAACTTTTGGGGTTTCAATTGAATTCCAACCATTTAGAGTTTCACTAGGGTTGAAACTCTCTTTGATCTGGCACAGAATTGGTTTGATTAGATGAAAAAGAATACAGTTTTGCTTAGGTGGCATGATCTCACACTTTGATTCCTCTATAATCCAACTCATGGTTCTTGTTTGAGCCAAGTGTCTAATACTATTCACTAAGTGTGGCGAAGATCTTGCCAAGTGTCCAAATAAAACTTCTTTAACCTAATTTGGACATTCCACACTGTGATTTTGAAAACACTGTAGTTGGTGCGCTTATCGAGGTTACTATTCACTCCAAAAATATATATAATAAACTTAGTACTGAAAACTCCTAAATATTCATATTAACCTATAGTGAAAATCGTTTACCGAAATTCAACCCCGAAGTACCCCTAAAAATAAAATCACAGTTTCAAACAAGTGTTTCGTCCGAAATTATGAAAATGGGTTAATGCGCCATAAAATCCTAAATAAACAACTGAGTCTAATGGCGTAGACCATAACGCATTCTGACACTTCTATCTATCTCAAATAATTAAACTCATATATCTAGCACCATAGTGAGTGATAACACTGACTATGTTAATAGACCAAAACCCGCACGATTGGTCGATTCGTGAAAACTTATAGGGTTTTCACGAGGTTCCGAAAGTCAATAGAAATTTCACCAATGAATTTCTAGCGGGCTGTTACAAATATAAATAGTGAGGGATAGAGGGTTATACCATCGACCGGATAACCCATGCGTCGCTCATTAACCGCTATAGTTGAAGACGTCGGAAGGGTCATACGTGGCGGCTACACTTCGTACGGTGACTATTTAGGCGTTTGGATAGCTATGTGTGCTCTTGGAAGGGCCTAAGGTGGCCTTGTAATGGTGGCAAGGAGCGTAACACGGTGGATCTCGCCGCGTATAGTGGCGGTCAGCCACATGTAGTGGCTGTCTATCACGTGGGTGACTGATAACTACCACATAAAGTGGTAGTTTAGGCTTGGGCTAGGCTAAGGGAGGCTGCTGGTGGACCCGTGTAGGCTCAGTGGTGGTGACACGGTGGTCACAGGTGGTGGAGAGAGGGCTGGCAGTGCATGAGAGGGAAAAGAGGCCGTGGGAGAGTGAGAGAAAGTGTGCGTGCATGGGTGGCAGATTGGGGCCAAGGGTGGTTGTGATGGGTCGGTGGTGCCGTACGATGGTGGAGGGTGTAAAACCCGTGCGTGTGAGAGGGAGGAACCGTGTGGTAGAGGAGGGGCATCTAGCAGTGGGTCTACGGGTGGAGGAAGGGGGAGACCAGGGGAGGCTCCTGGTGGTGTTCGATGGCCAAGGTGGTCGCGTACGGCTGCGCTAGGGGCGTGCACATTGAACCCGTGCATGGGTAAGCTTGTGCTCGTGCATGGGATGGAGGTGGCTGCATGGTTGAGGCCGAGCTTGCAGGAGGAGGACAGCCGGTGGGAGGAGAGGCTACCATGGAGGTGGTGGTGCTGGAGCACTGCGCACGGCGGTGTAGTGGACATCAAGCCTATTCGGGTTGTGCACTGCCGAGGGAGAGGAGGAGAGAGCCTGATAGGGGGAGACCAGTGCAGGGAAACTCGCTAGTGGTGGTGGAGGTGAGACTCACTGGCGCACGGCAACGCCGGGCTGGGGCATGGAGCAGATCGGTGAAGGGGAGAGGGGCTGTGTACTGGGCAAGCTGAAGGAGAGGGAGGAGAGAGAGAGAGAGAGAGAGCTAGGGAAAAGTGAGGGAGAAGAGAGAGGGGTTGGGGTTTTATCCTAAAACCGATCGTCTTGAGATCCCCAAAACGATCTAACGATGACCCTTAAATATTGATTTGAAAATGTGTAAACATTTATTTAATTAAAAGCACTGAGAGGAATTAAGATAGAATATTATTTAAAATAACATTCATTCATCATTAATAAAATGATGAAGTCTAGTTAACATCTTTAAGAGAATAAAACCATTAAATTAATATAAAGCTTTTAACATAATTCAAATCTCATAATATTTTAAATAACTGTAATCATTTATATAAAATGATTCCCCACAATTATAATATTTTTGGAGCTCTTCCAAGATATTATAATTGAGTTATTTAAAATATTACTTGGTTAAATAACAATGGGAAGAATCCATTTAAAATACACATAACTTTAAAACACAAAGCTAGCTTTAGAAATCACGTAGTATCTTTAAAAACACGCAATCGGGGTCTGGCACGCATAACGGGGCTCTTAGACACTAGAGAGAAGGAAGGAAGGAGCAAGGTGTTACACATTGTCATGTCACATTCAATGAGATTGTGAAAAGCTTTTGAAAGAAAAGGGTCATTTTCAAAGTTTTTATCACACCCTAAGGGCTAGGCCGAGGCAATGTCTTAGTAGAACTCCTTTGTGCACTTAGGAGTGTTTACAATGGAGTGGTAACCTCTGGATCGACGAAGTATAGTTGAAGGATCTCGAGTGGTTGCTAAAAGAAAAGGATATCAGAGCAGGATCGCACCTAAAGCTAGTGGGTGCACCATGGTGAAGGCGAAGCGAGCTACCGTAATATGAAAGTTTAAAAGTAAGATGTAGTCACCTTGGTCAAAATGGTCATTGGTCGATGCGGTAACTAGCGGGGAACACACGGTGCATAGGGGAACTGTGAGGTATCCATTTATAAGTTAAGAAAAGCCTCTAGCTCAAAATTATGTTATATGATCAAGGACCGAGCTCACAAGTATGCTAAATGAACAAGTATGAAATGAAGAAAGAATGTTTTATGAAAGAAGAAGTTATGAAAGTCATGTTTTACACGATGCCCTTTTGAAATGTCAAATGCATAAGTAAAGTCTCATGTCTATGCATTCATTGTTAAGTTTGCTTTCATATGCTTACAATATTTGTTACATGTTATTTGTTTACTTACTGAGATTTCTCAAAATTTCACTGTTGTAATTTTCACTATCATTCATCTATTCAAAATGGTAGAAGTTATGACAGGTTTAGTAAACACAAATGATGAAGCACAAGAGGATAGCACCTCCTCCGAATAGGATCATGCCTAAAATGGTCATGAACTCATCTAAGCCTTCCATTTTTTATCATTTTGAGTCAATTGACCAAGCAATCACTGAGATACTTCAGGACGTAGAAACGTTTAAAAGATGCCACAATTGGGACAAGGACCAGGCTTTAGAAAAGCGAGTGCAGCCCAAATCTCACTCAAGATAAAGATCTATGTTATGGGACCACTTTTGGGAAATGACTCTTTTGAAAAGTTGGAATATGAATTATTGGGATTTTATGTTCTTCGATACCATGACTATTGTTCCATTATTCGACTTAAGTTGACTTTCCGCTGTGATATACTGCATACTGCTAGTTATCATTAGGTTCAATGACTTAAAGGGTAGGTAACTTTGTGTTGCATATCCCAACATTTTAGTTTTCACCAAATCCCAAGCGGGGGCTGGGGGCCCCACATTGCCTGGTTTGGCCACCGGAGTTATTACAATCCTATCACGGGGATTAAACTTAGTATATGAAATTATATGGTGATATGATATGATAAGATGATGATGTTCAGTTATGTTATGTCAAAGGATTTTTTAATATGAATATTTTGAAATGTTGCTCTACTATTTTGATAACATGTTTTGAGATCTGCATATTGAAATTGAAATAATTTGTTACAGCATTTTGAATTCTCTGAAAAGGCTCATATTTACATATTAGTATATGTTCTCTACTTACTGAGTTGTTGATAACTCACCCTTTATCTCAACAATATTTTCAGATATTTTGAATGTTTCAGTTGAGGATTAAGAATCGAAAGCATACATAAGGCTATATGAGCATAGTAGATTAAGTACAAAGAGGGTACTTTGGTTATTATAGAATTTTATTCGGTAGTTTTGTTTTACTCTGTCGACTTAGTATTTTGGTAGGTTAATATTTATTTTGAAATTTTGTAATGTTTAGAATAATTATATTGGAGTAGTTGATTTTAAACAGAGAGTCCTATGCATCATTGAAAATTTGGTGTCTATGACTATATGGTTAAAATATGATTTTAATTGACATGAAGTAATTCTCTGACCCACGCAGGACCAGGGCGTTACAATAAAAGCACGAATGCATACATGATCATAAATAAGCGTGACGTGACTTGTCATTTAACATTGCATGAACTGATATGACTTGAACTTAAACATATATTGAACTGAAACTAAACTTGACATCACATGACCTTGAACAAGAACTGACTTGAACATGAGCTGAACATGTATTAGTGCTTGAATAATATGAACTTGAACTTAATATAACATGAACTTGAACTTGAATAACATGAGCTTTAACATAAAATACATGAACCTAAAATCTTGTTCAATAAATTGAACTAGAGCTTGAACTTAAACATGAATGTGAACATGAACTGAACTTGAGCTAAAACTGAACATAAACTTAATGTAAAACTGAACATTAACTCTGACAATCAAAATGATTTCGCCTATTGATTTTGTCAGGAATAGTGAACAATTAGAATGATTCCATCCAACATATTCTCTCAAACAATCAGAATGATTACACCATGAGTATTTTAAATTGGATACCCTAACAATCAGAATTATTACTCCTGGAGTACTTAGTAATACTCTGACAATCAAAATGATTTCGCCATGAGCATTTGAGTAAAGACATTCTAACAACCAAAATGATTACGCTGGAAGTACCTCCTGTGAATTATCAATGAAGATACTCGAACAATCATGGTGATTATGTCACAAGTATCTCAGGCATAACTAATTGAGAAAATAATGTTTTCGAGACACACTCTGTATTCCAGACATAACGTGACATGAAATAAAAGGACATGTGACGTGATGTAACATGACGTGACATGTACATGAGATGCATGATTTGACGTAACATGAAACAGACAAACAGTACGTAACCTGGCATAACATGTAACATATAAATATTACGTGACATGGCATAACATGTAACATATAACATTATGTGACAGAGTATATTGCGTAACAAATAAATATTGCATGATTGAATATATTATGTGACAGATAAATATGTCGTGATAGAATATAACATGTGTAACAGACATACATAATGTAGCATGGCACATAGGATAACATAAGTACATAAAAATTAGTTCCCTTACCAACATACATACACAGTAATCTTACAAAAAGTTAGAAGTTAACTTACAGTAATTATCGCATTAAGAAGAAAGTATAAAACACGAGAAACTGTAAGGATTTCCAAATGTTAGAACTCCATCACTAATAACTTAGAAACATGAAAATACTATTTTAGAGTAAAATTATCATTTTACCCTCTACATGTGAAAAAATGGCAATTTTACCCCTAACTTAAGGATTTAACATCCTAACTCCAAAAATACCAAAATTTACATTCCTCATGTACCTTTTGTCCTAAATCCAAATATCTAATAAATAAAAATTTTTAACAAATCATAACTATGAGAAACATACTATGGCCGAACACCCTTAGGCCATTTCTCTTTGATTTATGTAACACCCCAATTTTTTTTTTTTTTAAAGAAAAAGTCAAGGCTCCCTGTCCACGAGAGACCCCTATCCTGAATTTATTAGAAACCCTCACGTATAGCGGAGGAACACCGTAATTACAAAAATCTCAAATAATAAACTCATTTCTCTCTAACAAAAGCCATCCCAAACGATCCATCCGTGTCAAGCCTCTCAATCGTGTATGCTAAAATTCCAATCCAATAAAATCTCTATTAACACCATGTGTACCTTCCTTTGCCAAAAAATCCGTTATCATATTTGCTTCCCTAAAAATGTGCCTAAAGTGAGCATTAATCTCAATGGCATCTCTTTTATTTCCTCCAAAAAATCCCAGAGAAACCAAAGCCGACAAATTCCAGAAGCAAACCAATTCATGACTACCGAAGAGTCTGACTCTACAAGAACATTCTACATGGAACACCGCACTTAAAAATCATTTTAGGACTTGAGTTTAGAACCTAGATCCTAACTGCTTTAAGATGTTATTATTTTATTATTGTTTTAGAATTGAAGTTGGCATGAGATTCACGAATTGGGTTTATTAAAATTATTGGAAGAATTTAGTATTCTTTTTAATATTTTTGGGTAACTACTATGAGGCCAATAGTGGAATGACACAAGGCATATTGATGGGCTCGGCTAAAAGGCTTAGTGTGGATGGATTTAGAAAGAGCCCAAGCATGTGTTATTTAGGGCCCTAATTTACTAAGAATCAGATGGGCTAATAATAGGTAGCATAAGCCTTAGACACATTTGGAAATTATAAGGTTCTAAGCCTTTCCTGAAGAACCTTAGAAATTAGGCCTAATATGTAATGGGCATGAAATCTTTGGGCCTAATTTAGTAAGAATAAAGGCCGTTGGCCCAACCTAAGAAAAATCTAAGATTGGGACCCAAATTAGTAGACCTTTGAGTCCATAGGTAAGCTGCACAAATCAAGACATAAGGTCCATGTAATAACCCAAACCAAAGCCCAAAACTTAGGCTTACACAAATGGCCTACCCATAAAGCCCAAAAGCCTTGTTTTTCAAATGAAGCCCACATACACCATACCATTGATCTCCTTTAAGCCCAAGATAAACCCTCTATAAGAAGTGTAGCTACATTTATAAGATCCCCCATGGCTTGTGGGCTCTCTGGTTGGTTCTCTTCATTTTGGATTTGGGGTCGCCCCCGATGTTTGTTTTGCTTATTATTGACGGGGGGTGCCATGTTGGAATGTGCATGACAACAACATTAGCAATAGATCCATATGACATAAAATGCATGACTTGCAGTCATTTTAACGAAAATCATGATACATAATAAGTAAATACCATTTTGAACTTGTTGTGGACCTTGACATACTCTAGAGGGAGAGAATTTAGCCTAGTTTACCCCAAAAACTCTACAGAACTCAACCTTCTGCTCTGATACCAAACTCGTAACAACCCCGCCCTAGAGTGGGACAAGTTGCTACCTTTCATCTTGCTTGCTTTTTTTTTTTTTTTTTGTTGAATAACACACCAACAGTATATCATAAGGGACTTGTATAACATACTAAAATTTAGAAAAGGGACCTTCCCATTTCCTTCACATTCCAAAGTTCAAAATAACATGTTTGTTAAAAAACATAGGATGGTTAGGTTGTGGATTGTGCTGTTAGTATTTATGGAGTTCCCTATGTAGTGTGGTGATGTGATGTGCCGTGTATGTGAAGTGTTGGGCGTAGTTGAGAAGTGTGCTGTGTAGTGTTGTGGACTGTGCTGTGAAGTATGGATTGGGAAGAGTACACATGGAGTGTACTCTGTGCGGTGTGGCATGTGTGAAGGGAGTACACGTGGATTGTATTCCATGAGGTGAAGCAATACACCATGTGGCGTGTCGCGAAGATAAGGATGGTTGCGTAGTTGTTGAGCATAGAGCGTGGTGAGTAGTGTCAAGAACTTTGGAACAGCGTCCCAAAGTAGCTATGATGCCGCCTGTAGTCTAAGGTGACAAGTGTTGGCGTGTAGTAGGCTTATGGCCGAGAGTATGTGTGAAGTGGCAGGATAATATCAGAGTAGTGCAGTGGAAGCATGACTAGGCAACGTCACAAAGTGACATGGTCAATCAAGAAGTCGTGCTTGTGATGTGTTAGGAGTTGGTGTATAAGTGACGTAACGGAATGACAGGTGACGTGACGAGGTCATGGTGTAGCTTGGGAATAATCTCAAGCTATGACATGACATGAGGTGTAGCTATAAATGGAGTCCTATCGCGTCAAGTGTTGGGATGAACTGTAAAAAAGGACAGGTATCATGAAGAGTCATGCTAGCCGGGTTAAGAGAAGGTTGATATCGAAGTATGGCTCTTGTCCATACAGCTTGTGATCAACGGATTATATGTTGGTCTTAGATGATAAAGGGGTAAGGTACTTGTGTAACCTGGTTAGACACATGTGCAGGACGGATTCACTATACGTAATGGGTAATCTGTCCTAAGCATGGTTGCACGGTGCTTAAAGCCATGTGACATGTATGGATGGGCATGGGGATTTAGAGTGAGCTAAGAATACAGGAAGGTAATGACAGGTGTATTGTCTAGGACTGGGATGTGTGACTTACTCGGTCTGAGTCATGCATCGGGATGAGGTTAGTAAGAAGAGTAAGAAGAGTAAGAAGAAGGTCTTAGTGTTTTAATCTCAAGGTGAATCATGGGTTCACTTTAGTGGATGAGCACTCGAGGTAAGACCTTGAGTTTGGAAGAGATAGTGACCGTAAATAGATCTCGATGGTTTTAATATAGTAAAGGGCACGAGATAGAAGGAAAATGTTCCAAGTGAAGAATAGTTCTATTTCTAGTTTAGTTGCTTATGCCCTAAATAGAGAATAACGCTAAGGTTATGTATATGCATGTAGGTTGCCATTTGACACGCACATGAATGGACTGCATGATATGAAAGTAGCATGAAGTCCAGGTAAGTATTACGTTCATGCTCTTCTAGAGTTTTCTAAAAGATATGAAAAAGAAAAAGAAATATTTCTCTTTATGATGCTTTACGAAACAAAAAGAAATGATGTTTTATGAAAAAGCATGCTAAGTGTTCAAAGGTATACGTATGTATGGCCCTTCTTCATAGCCCCTTTTTATGCAACCAAAGTATTAATTGTATGCATGTGAATGGATGATAATACGCAGCATCTATTGTATGTATTTCTACGCAAAGAAATGTTGGGGCCTATGCCTTGCACTTTAATCGATACTTTAACTGACGTGAAGAAAGTGTTTTTAAACATCCCTATGAACTGGTGTTAAAATGTCCCTGAGAACTAACATTTTAAAGGATGCCATGAAAAGATGCTTTAAATGATGCCATGAAAGATGATGTTTTTAAATGGTGTTTTTCCATGAATGAACTGTTAAATGAAAAGGACTAAAAGGATAGGGCTGAAATGAACTGAAAAGAAATGACTGAAAGAAAAGACTGAACATTTTAATGTATGAAAATATGTACGGGCGATGACTGAATGAAAGGGTACCAAAGGACTAGCTAGGCATATTGCAATGCTAGGTAAGTAGTACTGGTAGTGCACCTAGTGCTGTCCCCGACTGAAAAGGGGTTCCCAACCCGTGGCCATGGGTAGAATCCGGGTCCAAAGGAAGACCGCTAACCCCAACACACGGGGTGTAACAGTGTGTACTGACCAAAGGAAAGTGATGAGAAAGAATGTATGAATGCATCGAGCTCTTTAAGAAATGAAGGCACTGACGAGAGAAACGTTTTATGAAAAGAAAACTCTTTTTAAAGAAAAACCCCGCCTAGTGATTTTTCAAAGAAATGCATGTATGCATGTACGCATGTATGCATAGTATGTATGGAATGATGAATGCATGACTGAAAACCTATGTTATTATATTTTAACTGTATGAAGTAATGCTTACTGAGTATTCGACTCATTTTAGTTTTTATATGTGCCCTTCCCCCCACAGGAACTAAATGAACAGAATGCGCCAAGACAGACGCGGCCCAAGGGGAAGAACACATAAGTCTAGGCACGAGAGTTTTAATTGTATGAGAAGCCTTTTTATTTTAGGATTTATGTTTTCTGTGGTAAACCTCTTTTATTCTCAAAGCACATTTTATTTTATAACGTATAGTCTTGCATCCTGGGTATGGAAGTAAAAAGTTTTAAAACGAACTGTAATTCCCGTTGTCGTTTCTAAAACTATTTTGTAAAATGTCCCACCACAAGGATGGGTGTTACATAAGTTATCGCCCATGAAAGAAGTATTTTGGTTTGGGAAGAAAGGGAAGTTAAGTCCAAGTTATGTAGGGCCCTATGAGATATTGGAAAAAGTAGGAGTAGTCACTTATATATTTGATCTTCCCGCTGAATTCAAAGGAATTCACAACATCTTTCACATATCTTCCCTCAAGAAGTGCTTCGAGAAACGGATACCAACAATTGTAGATAAGAGGGATATTTTGCTCCAACCCGACATAACTTATGAGGAAATTGTTGTTCAGATCACAGATTGTAAGGATAAGGAACTTCAGAGTTGAAAAATTCCTCTGGTTAAGGTTCTGTGGTGGAATCACGATGTCGAAGAAGCTACTTGGGAAAAGGAAGTCGATATGAGAGACAAATACCCTTATTTGTTTGGCTTGTGAACTTGCATGGCATCATCAAGGCATCTGCATCCATTCATGCACGCATGGCATACATTCCATTTATATCCTATGACCCGCAACTTCTCTCATCATTTGCAGTTACGTGATGGCCAGAACTGACAGAGTTGAACAGCAAGGCTATTTGACCCCCAGTTGACTTCGAAGACTTATGGCTGAGAGGAGACGTAGATGGCTTGAGCATATGAAGGAGACTCTGGAGAGATTACAGTACCATAGAACTCACATCCTTGACCACTACAGGAAGGGCAACATCCGTTCGAGGAGAGCCCTATCGCACGAGGAGCATCAGCCCCTTCATCCCATTGGGTGGATGGATGAGTCTATAGTGTCTTGATTTAGAAGACATATTAGGATTAGCCCTCCGGCTATACTTGATTAGCCAAAGTCGGGCCGAGCTGTTGAGCAGCGCCAGGCTAAGCGGGAGTTGCCTATTCCTAACTCCCCACCTCTCAACTCTTCAAACCTTTCTGACTCCTAGGTGAGTTGCTTACGATTCCATGAGGAGGGAGATCCTTGGCTGGAGAGTGACGAGATTAGGCAGTGGAGATTTCATGAGGAGCATGTTAATGCTTTTTATGACTCTGATGACGATGAGTATTACTATCATTCTCAGGACGAGGTTTCTAATGAGGATCTTGATAGACCCCCATCAAGTCCTGCATCGTAGTGCAATTGGTCAGTCACACTTGACTATGTGCTTGTTGCATGTCTTGTTTGCTAGGACCTCGATTTCAAGGATGAAATCTTGTTTTAAGGAGGGGAGGATGTAACACCCCGCCTATTTACCCTTATAGATTAACTCTTAGATCAACACTAGAATTTAGAAGACTAGCTCATTAGAGTAGTCCATGACCCTAAGAGATTTAGAAAGAATTAAATTAAGTTTAGAATCTAGGTTAAGAGCATTGATCGATCACTACATGATTAGTGATCTTGAAACCATGTTTAAAGCTTGATTTTTATTCTTATAATTTCTCATCCTGTTGTTCTAAAATTTTGTTGTTTGCTTATCCATTTTCATTACTCATAGATCATATTAGAATTTTAGATAAACCTTTACACATGTCATTTAGGGTAATGACATGTCAAACCCTAAAATCACATCAATCGGCACCCTTGTATACTTTTGTGTGCACAAACTAATGTGCCCCTAGTTTGAATACTTTATAGCATTTTTATCAAGGACATTTCATTCATTTGCCCCTTATTTTTTATTCATGAATTTCCTACCATGCTTGATTTTCAAAAACCCTAGCTAAAACCACAAAAAGTTTGTCCAATCTGAAATTTGCCCTTGAATTTTCGGCAACCA
Source organism: Pterocarya stenoptera (assembly GCA_003123785.1). NCBI lineage: Eukaryota > Viridiplantae > Streptophyta > Magnoliopsida > Fagales > Juglandaceae > Pterocarya > Pterocarya stenoptera. The sequence continues at coordinate 172,397 of QEOT01004550.1, forward strand.
CCCATGAAATTTCCCCTTTATTTGATTTTAAGTGATCACCACTTCACCACCCAATCCCCACCATCTACCACCTATGGAGAATACTCTAGTGTGCCTTTAACTAGCCACATATTGCCAAGAAGGTAGTCCGAATGAATAAGACAAAAAAGTTTTTCCTTGTGAAATTCCCTATACCCAGCGGCACCAATAGCCCTTAAGCCTTTGCATTAATTGCACCACCCTTTCACCACTACCTCACGGCAGCCCCGCTCTCCCCATAGCCATTAGGTGCAATGATCACCAAGTGAGCCAACAACCAAACGGGATCTTGGCTAGGCGGCATCATCACCACTGCCCAAACCCCTCAATAGGAGGCCACCTTGCCAACGCCACTGACATCCCTTGGAGCCTATATAAACTTTACTCCATCCACACTTCTTCCTTACTTCATTTCCTCAAACTCCCTTGAGTTTTTTTAGAGTTCTTATCCTTTAGTTCTTTGAAGTTCTTAAGTGTTCTAAGTGAGTTCTTGAGTTGTGAGTTTTGAGTGGGAAGCTTCAAAGGCTACGGAATCTTTGTAAGGTTTCTCTCTAGATCTTGGTTCATTTGGTCGATTGTGTTTTTGAGTGTTAGAATTAATCTTGGGTGAATATGGTATGAGATACCATGTTTATCTAGAAGCCGAAATATTAGTGGATAGGATTAGTGTTTAAATTATTTTTGGTGAAGATATTAGTTATGGCATGTTTTGATAATTCATGATATGATTCGAGTATGTCTTAGAATCATTTTTGAAGGTTTAGTTTGAGGTTAAAAACATGCCATTATAAGTTTGAATCTCTATCTGGTGTTTATCATCAAAGCATGTATGGTTTGACTTTTAATCATGCTTCATTTGAGGAGATTAACTTATTTAACTTAGACTTGAAATATGAGCATTTAGAAAACCTTCTGATTGGAATAAGAAGAATGCACGATTTAATTAGAGCATGTCATTGATGGAAAGTTCATATCATGCATTACTTGAGGTTTAGTTAGAATTTAAGGATTTTATTAGGCATGACTAATATAGCTAGAAGTTTTTATTTTTCCTTAAGATAGTATATATTATAACTTAGTGAAGTTTTTATCACAGCCACTACCTCACTTACAAGTTCAACAATGTTTAAGTTGGCCTCTAAGTTACAATTTGATGATTATTTATGATTTATTGATAAATGTTGTATTCATATTATAACTGTCATTTTGAGCATGAAATGTTATATCTTATGTTCCTTTTTGTCATTTTGCATACAACTATCATTTTTTAAATGTGCCACATACATGCATATCATGAAAATAATTTTTTAAAGTATTGCATTAAAAGTTATTTTATCACACTCCTAAAGGCTAGGATGGGCAAAGTATTCTGGTGGAACTCCTCTGTCCACTCTAGAGTGATTAAATATAGAGTGGTAACCCATGGGCTAACGAAGAACAGTCAACAGACTTCGAATAGGTTCTTTTTAAAGAATGCCGAAGCAAATTCATATGTTACGACACCTAATGTTGGTGAGTGTACATGTTATGATTTTTACGATGTTATGTTATGTTATATTACCAATGCACTGAGAACGAGTTTATAGACAATGTAGCTTCAACATAAATTGTACTACGGTCATCGATAGGTATTCATAGTGCATATGGAGAATTGTGATAATACCATACGTTATGTTAATTCTATGATTTTATATGATTCTTGATGAATGGCTAAGCTTTTACGACAGAAGTGAAGTTATTTTCTCTGTAAGAAAATGTGCATAAAAAATCTATCTTCTTGAGAAATCTTAATGGGAGACAAATACAGTTTTTTTGCATTGCATGCATTTCATGTTTATCATTCTTCGTGCATAGTCTATTTTTGTGCACATTGGTTGTCTAACTTACTAAGATTTCAAGTAAATCTCAGCCTTTGTGGACCCATTATCATTTCATTCGAAATGATAGAAGTTGTAGATGGAGATGGACCCAATGAACCAGTGGACCAAGAGAAATGAGGAGAAACCAGGCTTCGACAAGAGACTTGATCTTATTTTGATATTTCTAGACATGACCCTTCATGCCATAGAGCTCATGTAGCAGCTGGTTTAGATTTCTTTTGGAAACTTGGTATTTTGTACTAAGATTAAAATAATGATTTGAACTTATGGCTTAATCAATATTATTGGGATGATTTTAGTTATTCTAGCATAATTTCATTTTCACCCTTATTTTCTACTGCGATCATTGCATACTACTAGTTGCATTCCTAGGATGCATTGCATATAATTATCATGTATGGGGTATATAACATTGTGTTGCATGTCCCGATACTCTAAGTCTCCGTTACATCCCAAGCAGAGGTTGGGGACATACACCAAGTGAGATTTAATTACATAAATAAGCTTGACGTGACTTAACATTTTAACAAGATGTGTATTGACATGAGAAGAACTGAACTGACGTGAACTAAACATGACATAAAGCTATACATGAAACTGAACATGAACTAAACGTGAACTAAATTGAAACTGAACATGAACTGAATTGAACTAAAGGTGGACAAAATTGAACTGGAAATGCTAGCTCATGTAATTGAAATTATGCATTCTAATTATGCATTCTGATTATGCATTTTGTATTTATGGCAGATTATATTCATTCACTATAGTATTAGGCAATGCATATGACTTGACCATAGTACCTGGGAGATCATATATTCCTTAACCGTAGTATAAATTAATCGATAATAAGAATTTGAATTGAATGTCAATTAATAATGCATGAAACTGAACATGAAATTGAAACTTGAAATTGACTTGACTGAGACAAAAGTATCGTTTTCAAGACACGCTTTGTACTTGAGACATGACGTGAGATGAATCGAAGGGACAAATGACCTGAAGGTAATGTGATATGTATGTGAGATGAATGACATGACATAATATGAAACAGACAAATATTTCATGACATGGCATAACATGTAATAGAGAAAAATTTTGTGACATGACATAACATGTAATAGATAAATATTTCGTCACATGGCATAATATATAGTAGACAAACATCTCGTGACATGGTATAACATATAACAGACAAACATCTCATGACATAGCATAATATATAACAGATAAATATTTTGTGACATGTCATAATATGTAACAGACAAACATTTCGTGGCATGGCATAAAGTGTAACAAATAACATTACATGACATGACATAGAGTGTAACATATAACATTACTTGATATGACATAACGTGTAACAAATAAAATTACGTGACAAGTATATTGTATAACAAATAAATATTGAGTGATAGAATATATTATGCGACAGATACATATGTCGTGACAAAATATAACATGCGTAATAGACAAACATGATGCAGCATTGCATATAGGATAATATAAGTACATAAATAGTGGTTCACTTACCAACATACATGCACAATAATCTGACAATAAGTTAGAAGCTAACTTACAGTGATCATTGTGTTTTACGAGAAAAAGCACAAAAGATGAGAAATTGTCAGTAGGAATTCTAAATGTTACTGACTTTATCACTAATAACTTAGTTATATGAAAAATACAAAATTAGAGTAAAATTACAATTTTACCCTCTACATGTAGAAAAAAGACGATATTACCCCTAACTTAAGGATTTCACATCTTAACTCCAAAACTCGCCAAAATTTAGATTTCTCATGTAAAGTTTGTTTTAAATTCAAATATCAACTTAGAAAAAGTTAATACCAAAAAAATATCATAGGGCCGAAACTTCCAAAGGCCATTTCTCTTCGATTTTTATTGCAATTTTATCTAACTTGAACACTCATACTTAAACCAAAATATTGTAACATAGATCATCACATCATATACTTGGAAGTATGCTTAACACGACCAACAAAAATCCACTTCACATAATCACAAAAAGGTTTAGTAAAAAGATCCAAACTTTTTAACTAAAATACAAACCCTTGAATCTCAAGGTTTTGACCTTTTTCCAAAAATTCAAAAATTTCTTCTAGCATGCAAATAACACATTCCTAAAAACTAACACGCTTTGAAGCAATACATAAATCCGGCTCCAACACTTAGCCAATAATAGAAACCGTTTTCTCAACTTACTTTGATCAAACACTAGATTCGAAGCATACTTTGATGAGATCTTCAAACCAATGCATCTAGTGGATTAACAATGTGTCCTAAAGTAGATCCAAGCAATAAACTTAAAATCGCATGGCTAAAAATAAACCAAAACATGAATCTAGCCAACCGAGTATTCTCTTGCATAAAAATTATATCTTCACAAATTAACACCTAAAATCTTCAAAACAACATCCTAACATGCATATCCAAGGCTTATAATCGTCAAATAAAAATATCAAAACCATTGGAGTAAGAACAGACCACAAAAGTTCCAAACTTTCTTAAAACAAAAATTATTTTTCCTCTTCCAGTTTCTAAGTTTCTAGACTAAGAAAATATTTCATCAAAATCTTTAATCATGCAACTAATCTCCAACAAAAATTCATATAAACATGTTGACAACACTCCATAAAAATCTCGAACCAAGATCTGTCCATTAGCTTGGTCAAAAACTCCAAAATATATCACACTATCCAGATTATCATTAAGAATGACCTTTCCAAGGTGAAAAAATTTTGACTAATCAAATGACCATGAAATCAAAGACAAACAACTTTTATGAAGGAATCATTGTGAGAAGATACTTACAAAGGATCAAAAAATGGCATGCAAAAAGACTCTGGAATCTGCCTGAAAGAGCTTCATTTCTTTCCAAGAATGGGGGTGAAAAGTGGTGAAGTGAGGGAAGTGGTGACCTCCAAACCTCAAGTACTTCTGAAAAGGAAGGTATGGCCTTGTATGAGATCTTGAGGTATGGTGATTAGGTCACAAAAATGTGCAAATAGTGAGTGGTTTTCAGCCAAGGAAACTTCCAAGAGAAATGTGGTGGTGAGGTATGGCCCTTGGGGCTGTTAGGAGCAGTGGATGGCCTGCAATGGGTGGGTGGAAACTTCCTTAAGAAGTTTTGCGAAGGTGGCCAAAATTTGTGAGCTTTAAACAAGTGGGCTTCATTTGTGGTTTAAAGAATGTTTGGTTAGGGTTTGAGATGTTATCAAGCCCAAATCAATTTTTCTTGGCTTAATCAAATTTTCAAGGTTTAATGGGTTGGATAATGATGTCATAAAATAAATTTACAGAACTAATAGCATGTGAAAGTGATTTAATCAAGCGATTAAACACAATGCTAGAAATCTAATCAAATAGGGTTTGGAGGCCAACTTAGGGTTTAGGAAAACCGTTTAGGGTTTCGTTTCAACAAAGATTTTGGGGTTTCAATTGGATTCTAAGTATTTAGGGTTTCACTGGGGTTGAAACCCTCTTTGGTTTGGCACAAATTGAATGGTTGGATGGAATAGGGTTTTACTTGGATGGCATGATCTCACACTTTGATTTACTTCATAGTTCATCTTGTTGTTCCTCTTTGTGCCAAGTGTCCAATACTATTCACCAAGTGTGGCTAAGATCTTGCCATGTGTCCAAATAAAACTTTTCTATCCTAATTTAGAAATTTCACACTGTGATTTTGAAAACACTGCACTTGGTGCTACTATCGAGGTTACTATTCACTCCAGAAAAAGTGAAAATAAATTTTGCATTGTAAAATCTTAAATATGCACACTAACCTAACTGTGCAATTCGCTTACCGAAATTCAACCCTGAAGTGACACAAAATAAACAAAAAGTATTTTCGAACAAGCTTTTTGTCCAAAAACTGAAAAATGGGATTATTGCGCCATCAAATCTTAAATAAACAACTAAGTCTCATGGTGTAAACCATGTCGCATTCTGACAATTCTAACTATCTCAAATAAATACAACCGCACTTATGGCACCATAGTGAGTTGTAACACTACTATGCTGACAAACTAAATCCTTTGCAATTGTTCGATTCGTGAAAACTTACGGAGTTTTCATGAAGTTCCTAAACCCTTAAGAAGTATAAAAAATCTGGATTTTTCACCAAAAAGGGCATTTGACAGCTTTTTAGTAACTTCTTGAAACCAAGTTAAATCAAGAACTAAAGCTCACAAGATGGCTGGTTTTTGTCCCTTGTTTTCAACAGTCTCTCATACAAACAAATAACTTTGGTTGAGCAAAAGATGCAAATGAACAAAGGGGATGAAATGGACTGGTTTATGCCCCAAAAAAGAGTGCATAGCAAAATTCTCTGCACAACCATGGACAACTAGCAGTTTTAGTGCATTCTTGCATTTTAAACTCCCTTCATTCCACCACAATCCCAACTACATAGGCTAAGGATACTAGTATTGAAGAAAACTTGCAAGAAACATCATTTTTTTTTAAACATAGCACAAAATAGCAAGGGTGAATCCCCTATAAAATAGAAAATTACAACATAAAACTCACTAGTTTTAATGAAATCCTTGGTGGTTTCTAAGACTATTAACTTAAGGAAAATATTAAAAATACACATTCTCATCTCTTCTAATTTAACACATAAAACAAAGGCTTAAACATAACTAAGAACATAATTTAAACTCAAGAAAAACAAGGTAAAGCCATAATAGAATTTTTCTTCCAAAAAAACTACATACCCGATGCAAAACAAAGTAGAAATTTGTCTCACCTTCTTGGCTGTGACAACCCGCTCCTTGTTCTCTCAGTTGGTCATGAGTCTTATCTATGTATTTTAAATCCCAAAGTTGTGTTTTTAATTTAATAGATGATTTTTAAATGGGACCTAGTGTTTTAAAGTCTTCGAAATATTTTAAATGTCCAAAATTATTTTTAAGAGGGGTATTTTTGGTATTGTTGAACCCAGCATAATTTTCAAGTAAGCCTTTTTATATTAAGAAGCCTAAAAAATAATATAATTTTAGCAAATCATTTTATTTAAATGATTTTAGTAATTTAAGAGTATAATTTAATATTCATTATTTCATTTTATGTTAAAAAATCTACTTTTTTAGATGATTTTATTTCTCTTAAAAATATTTAGCAAACTTCATCATTTTAATTGATGATGAAAGAATAGTATTTTTATAATATAAAGTTGATTTTAATTTATGATATTATATTTATATTTTATTTAGATATTTTAGTTAGTTTAAATTAGTATTTAAATCTCCACCGTTGGATTAGCTTTAGGCCATTTCCTCATATTAGTCCATCAGGCTCCTAGGTCGTGATGTATTTTCTTCATCTCTTCGTCCTCCTGAGGGGTTTTTCCTGCTCCCGCACTATGTGCCTCCTTTTCCACTCTTTCTCCTTGATCCTCTCCTAACGAATCGTTTTTCGCCTTCAAGGCTTCATTCTCCTTTCGTAACGGCTGCAACTCAGCATTGAGTTTCCTCACTACTTCCTCCATTTCTGCAAGCCTTCCTTCTATGTTTCCTGACGATACTTCTTGATCTCTAGTTGCTTGTGATTGAGTTGTGGTGGGCATGTGAAAAGCACGTTTAGTTGTAGGACAAAACATGAATCCCACAGACGGCGCCAACTGTTATGGATGTGTTTCACCGTCATCACCTCGCGATCACCTGCAACCAAAGAGTAAGACAGGTTTGGGGAGGTTCGAGGGAATGTCTCCGATGCCTAAGTCAGTGACTGAGATTACTCTTCAATACCAATGAATCAGATCCTCTTTATATAAAGCCTTTGAAACGTTCTATTGTTAAATGATAATGGACATATCTATTCAAACTCAAACATAGAGATGAGAGTTCATCTCTTAGTAAATTTGAATGATAACCATTTTGATCACATGCCACCATTGGATAGTTATCTAGTCGGTATTAACTATGGGCTGGATCCTCTTGATATTGAGCTAGGCCTTAGATAGTGAGGTAGGCTTCGGGTTTGAGCAAGGGTCTAAGCCCATGTGGGGCTAACCAGTTGGAGTATCCTCTCCAGGAGGAACAGAAGCTTGACATGACATTTTCTTGAATAAAACAAGATCTTCTTCGCCCCATTATTCCTGCAACACACCTCAGCTCAAGTAAGAGGCACATATGGTGCAGTAAAAGCAACCAAGCAATATTAGTGAGGTGCTAGCAAGTTTCCTAGCAATCAAGACATGATATCAAAAGATACTACTTTACACACTCAAAAATAGCTTCTAAAAGCAATGAGAAGTGATTGAAACAATCAAAATATAATTAGAAGAGTTTTGCTACAAATTAGCAACTTTTCACATCACACACCCCACACATGATGTGAAAATTTGTTCTTTCTTTTCATAGGGTGTGAGAGTATTTTTCATAGGGTGTGGGGTGGTGAATAATGGCTGATGAGAAGAATTTTCCCTAATTAGAAACATAAATAATGTATTTTTTGAGATGAAAATAGCTTCATTAAACGTTAGGTACAACAGAATTCTGCTTACAACCTGGGCTAAGAAGCAATTCAAAAACATCTAAGTCAAGTTCTAGAGATGCTTTAGCAAGATTGTGAGCAAACTCATTGCCTTTTCTCTTTAGAAACAAAGCCCTCCAACTAACAAGATTAGAAAGTCTAATCATTGTGGCACAAATGACCGTTCCCACTCTATCATGCCTCTCCTTTTGCTGTTGTAACCCAAGGATCACCTGTCTTGAACCTCCTTTCAATATAACTGAATTAAGCCCCAAATCTGTAGCTAAGACAACACCATGATAAGCTCCCTGAGCTTGTGCCAGCAGAGGATCAAGCAGACTATCCTTAGAGAATTTCTTGGTGGCAATAACTTTACCCTCATGATTTTGAGCAACATGACCAAAGCTAGCTCTTTCTTTAGATTCACATAAAACTGTATACCAATTAATTTTGTTGTAGCCACTATGGGAAGAAGACCAATTATTACATTGATTGACTACTGTGGAGCTGAGTGCAAATTTTAATCACATCTGAGTAGAATGAATCTCTGCAATCAGGGTCTCAGCTTTTCTAGCCAATGTAGTAGGGTGAACAAAGAGGCCCTCAAATTTAAATTGGTTTCTCCTATGGTGGTTGATGTCACAGTTGTCGAGAAAACAAATAATATGTGTACCTTGGGTCTTGAGGAACAAAGGTAAGTTTGACTCCATGAGTCAACAAACTGAAGTTGATGCAATCCAGGAGATTCTACGCATATATGCTGGGAACCTTTTCGCAGTTCACACAAAAGAATAGAAATCAGGCATGAAAGTATATACAACATCCTGAATAATTATATGGGTTTGAACTTGGGAAATGTATATAGAATCCAAACAGCAATTAGAAACTTTAAACACAAATGACAGAACATCAATTCCACATAAATATTTTCAGATTTTACTACTCACAACATGAAACAATTCCAAAATAACTACTGTCTTGGGAAATTATCGAAGGCGAGAATAAGCATTATACCACAATTCTGTAGTTTCCAGGGATGACGTCTAAAAAGAAGAATTCACTATTATTTTCAGTCAAACTGACTGTCTTTCTCCCTGCATCATGGTTACCATCACTTCTTACTAGGGCAACAGAAACAGATGGCCACATAGTTCCCCTTGCAAGCTACAGTACCAAGTACATTGACTAGTGCCATATCTATAACGCCCTAGTCCCGCATGATGTTGGAGAGTTACTTCCTGTCACGTAAACTCACATTCTAATAATATAATAATAGACTCCAAATTTCCAATATCATAAAGAAATTTCAATTCAAACTAATTTCCTTAATATAACCAATGTTCTGAAATGCCAAGTCATCATAACACAATAAAATTTCTTAACAAAAATCGCTAATACTCATCGAAAACTTTCTATTCTTAATCCACTATTCTTAAACCAACTACTCCAATATAATTATTCTAAATACCACAAAATCTCAAAATAAATATCAACCTTCCAAAATACCTAGTCAACAGAACAAAACAAAACTACTAAATAAAATTTTCCAACAACAAGCACCCTCTTGTATTTAATACACTATGCTCACATAGCTTTACCCATGAGCATTTACAGAGTACAGTATGCAGAACAAAATATTTTCTAGAGTTATCATGCAGAATAAAACATGTTTGCAAACGTAACAGAGCGATGGTTTTAAGACACATAAAACCTAGAGTACTTTGGCATAACATAACTTGAGCATCATCATCATATCAAAACAGAGCATCTGACAGAGTAGAGACCATGTTTGACCCCCGTGGTAGGGTTGTGTTATCTCCGGTGGCCAAACTGGGCAGAGACAGAGGTGAAATCTTTCCCTTATTCTTCTCGAAGCCTTGAGTGTACACACAAGAAAGACTACATAAAACCACTTTATTTCTGAAGTGGGTGCACTCAAAGATAGAGAAATTGGTACCAACCCAAACAGAGCAGAGCAGAGCAGAAACAGAGTCAGAGTCAAATAAGAGTATCGGAACATGTTCAAATCATTCTCACATACTAAAAACAAAAGTCAGAGCATCTTTCTAATCAATGCACAAATTTTCAGATTTTCAACATTACTCTTTTTCACATTTCAGAGATAGCATGACAAAAAAAAGCTCATGTCTACACAATGCATGTCAGAAAACATCTTCCATTTTTTATACAGATTTCATGAGTAATGTAAATAAACGACCGATGTTGTTTTTCCCAAATTCTCATTTCATAACAAAACATGCAAAATTTTCAGAAAGTCAACTTCAATCTCAATAATTTGTGTAAAGCCTAGTATAGGAGCCCCACTTACCTGGACTTTTTAGCTTTTCTGAATCTTTCCACAATCGTGCCAAATGAAAATCAATCGTCACCTATACAAAATACTAAACGTTACTAAACTTAAAAAATGACTATTAAAACTCTCCATCTACTTATATTCATATTACAGAAATAGCTTTGATAACTATCTAATTATCAGAAATCTAATAAATATACTATCATTAAAAATAAATAAATAAATAAGCTTAACTTATTATAAAATAATTTTATCAAAAATGGCAAATTCTTTTCAAAAATTAATTTAATCATATTTAAACTCATATCTCTATAAACTATTATTAAAACAATAATTTAATTCTTCCAACATATATCCTAGTGGGAAATCATAAATTTCTTAAGCAATAGTAATTCATAAAATATTCAAATTCAAATAATATAAACAATGAAAAACTCATTCAGTAAAATATACTTAAATTGATTTTAAAGAATTTAGAATAAAATGCTAAAATCTTATTATTTACTACTGAAAATAGTTATAACAATTATTACCATATAACCAAAATTTTAGATCTTTAAATACTATCTATATGAAATTATAATTTCACGCTAAACATGACCCACATGAAACATCTCAAATAAATCAAACTAAATATCAAAATAAACATCAAATGGCAAGAAAGCATATTGACTTACAAACTAGATGTAGTAATATAAATATTTTTAAAACAATTTCTTTACTATGCTTACAAATGCTATACGACAAAGTATTAAAAGTGGCTTATTTATACTATTCAACAAATCTGTAGGTAGGAACCAAAAACTAGAAATGGAAATACTTATGAAAATGCAAATGAAATATTTGAGAAATACAAAATCGTGCGATAAAGTCTGGGCAACCTAAGAGAAATGGCTAGGATCGACGAAAGCGGTGGTTGGCTAGGTTGACGGTGTGCGGTGGCATAGTACTAAGAGAGAGAGAAAGAGATGGAACCCGAGAGAAAGAGGAAAAGGGAGTTATGGACCATGCAACTGGGGCTGTAGTCCGACCATGGAATCTTGCTTCGTGATCTGCGGTGGCTCCACTTGCGAGTTCATGGCTGGGCTATAGCACACTAACGGCAAGTGACTTGGCGGCTTGCATGGAGGCAAAGTTTGAAGGAAAGCATGCTCTATTTTTGGCAAGTGAAAACAAAGGCCTCTTAGCGTGCGATGGTGCCTTGGGTTTCACGGTGAAGGGTGGCAACAATGTGGAGCTCCCGTCATGAAGTGGGGGCTGGAACTGAGAGAACGTGGGGAGGCTTGCAAGGTGGTGGTGTGTACAAGGAAGTGGCTGGGTGGTGCAAGTCCCTGGGGTGGTTTTCATTTGAGGATATGGAGGCGCTAGGCCGTGGGGGTGTCCCATCTTGTTGTAGCCATGCACGACTGGTGGCTTCCAGCGGTGGTTTGGTGAGGTCTTGGGAGGCGGCCAGTTGGAAGGAGGCTGGGCTTCAATGCTTGGTGGTTCGCAGTAGTGGCATTGCCTTATGGTCTGGGGCGAGGGTGAGAAATTGATGTGAGGGAGAGGGAGAGAGTATGATGAGAGTGAGATTTCTGAAAGTGAAGAAAAAAGAGATGTAGTCGAGAAGTTGGTGAAAAAGTGGGAGTGAGATTCGGAACAAGCAAAAACTGAAAATCAAAGAGGGAGAGAGTAAGAAACCATCGGAGGAAAAGAAAAAAAAAAAGGGAAAACAAAGGCTTAAAGCCTTACCTAAAAATGACCCTGTAATGCTCCTTTGGTGAGAACTGGTCTAGGCTTGGGTTTTACAATATCACAAACCAAAAAGAAGGATACATTAGGAACATTATTTTTTTATAAGTAACATTAGGAACATTATTTTAAAAGTAAAACGAGCTTATATGTGTACAATAAAGAATTACAATCATCTTGAAATAACTTTTGGCTTGGTCCTTATCACGAAGAAGCTTTTGGCTTATGTTGAAGATGAAGTTGGATGATCGTCTAAAAAAATATATTAAAAAACTGAGTTAAATAGATAATAAACTAATTCAAACAAGATTTTAAGTTTTAAGTAACTTATATATAAATTTACCTTTAAGGTCAATTGACTGTACGCATTCTTCCAACTCCCGGATGTCGACTGGTTTGGTCCTTAATCAATTTTGGGTGCAAATGATGTTTCAACAATCTTCGAAGACAATGAACTCCTAAAAAGATCCAAGATGAGTCCTCCAATACTAAATGTGGACTCCAAGACAATAGTAAAAATGAAAATGACTAACACATCAAGTCTACTCCACAATTATTTTGTCAAAAGATTTTTTTATTTTTTTTTATAACAACCAGAAACTTCATTAAAATCAAATAAAGGATTATAGACATAAATCAAACCACAAGGTTTGAGATAAAAAGTCCAAAATACAATCCCCCCAAGTAATAATTCTATCAACCTTTCTTGCATACTGAGCAAGACAATGAGCAGCCATATTGGCTTCTCTATAAACATGTAGGAAAACACGTTCTCTAAAACAAGATTACAACTTTTTAATTTCTGCATAAAAACTATCCAACAGAGATTTACACATGTTGTCCTTTTGAACTGCTTCAATTGCCAAGAGACAATCACTCTCCACTTGAATCTTTTCGATGCCCATACTTGCACACAGCTACAGGCCCCGGAAGAGAGCAATCACCTCAATATGCTCTAGTTCAGAAACATCGCCCTCTGAAAAACTTGCTGCCATGAGTACACTGCCCGAACTATTCCTCAAAATTGCACTCATCCCAACTTTCCCTATATCTGAAAGAATCTCACCATCAACGTTCAACTTTAGCATATCAGAATCTAGTGGCTTCCACTTAAACACATCTCTCATCTGCTGCCTTGAAAGTTTCTGAGCTCCACTATAACTTTTCAATAAAGAGATTGCATAAGCCGCAACTTTGTAAGGAGGAAGGATCATTTGCTCATGACAAAATTTATTCCTCCTATACCAAAATCCCCACACCAAAGCAAAGAAATTAGCCAACATGTCATACTTTTTAGCACCACATACAACCAAAGCCATATCAAAAACATTAGAAAAGTTACCAATAACCAAATCTGGAAAATATCTAGACCAGGTACTTTTTAAGTCCACAGAGCTAACCAAAGCATGGTATAAGCCTTCTCTTTCCGCATTACACATACAGCAGATCCCATCATTTGGGATGTTTCCACACCACTCTCATATTACTAGCAGATGAGGACTCAGCTTCTTGTGAACCTTGCTGCTCCAAAATAAACTTGTAGCAATTCACTAAACATCCCATTCCTTTCATATCCCCATACTCTCTTGTCAATCCCATTTCCAACACACACAGCAGCCTTTTGAATATCCTCCACAATACTTGGATTAAAGAGAGCTCTAAGTTTATCGACATCCCAAATTTTTGAGTTAGTACATAAAAGAGAACTCACACAATCATACCTTGTTGCTTCACAAATCACGTTCCCTTCCTGTACAAGGGCATTATGACCCGGGATCCATTTGTCTAGCCAAATATTAATTGAATTCCCATCACCTATCCTCCATCTACAACCATCAACCACCACTTTTTAGCTTCCCAAATACCACGCCACGTATAGGAAGGAGATCTACCCAAATCAGCCTACAGAAAAGTTGAAGCCAAGAAGTATTTTGCTTTGAGCAACCTATGCAGTAAAGTATTCTCGTCTTGAAATAATCTCCACCCTTGCTTAGCTAACATGGCCACATTAAAAACTCTCAAACCTTTAAATCCCATCCCTCCCCATGACTTCCTTACACACATTTTTTTCCAACTCAACCAATGTATTCTCCTTTCATCCTTCTTTTGTCCCCACCAAAACCGAGCCATTATACCTTTCAAATCTGTACACAAACTTGAAGGAAGAAGAAAACAACTCCTAGTGTACAAGGGAATAGAAAGAGCCACCACTTTTAACAACAATTCCTTACCCCCCTGTGAAAGCAACTTCTCATTCCAAGCTTGTAATTTCTGCCACACTCGTTGTTTGATGGATTGAAAGGCTTGTGCTTTTGACCTCCCAATAATCGGTGGAAGACCTAAGTACTTCTCATACTGCTATATTTCAAAATTTCTCCACAAACGTTTGATCTCCTCTTGAACTTCTCGTGACACATTTGCACTAAAAACCATGGCAGTTTTTTCACGGTTTATTTGCTGCCCAAAAACAGATTCATACAACAAGAAGGTCCTAAACTCTCATATTCTCCTCTACCTCAACCTTACAAAACACCAAACTATCATCTGCAAAGAGAAAATGGTTGATATTTGGAGCCCCTCTACATATTGTTATGCCTGAAATTTCCTGTCTCACACCAGTATCTTTCAACAGCATAGTCAACCCTTCCGTACACAAAAGAAATAGATACGGGGACAAAGGATCCCCTTGTCTAAGTCCTCTAGATGGAATAATTGGACCCTTGGGCTCACCATTAATCAGAATAGAAAAAGACACAGAACAAACACACATCATAATCAAGTTGACAAACACTTGACTGAACCCATTACTTCCATCATGGATTTCAAAAAACCCCACTCAACTTTATCATACCTCTTACTCATGTCTAACTTTAAAGACATAAAGCTCTTCTTCCCCTTTTTCTTAAGCTTCAAAAAATGCATTACCTCATAGGCTATCAGAACATTATCAGTAATTAACTGCCCTAGAACAAATGCACTTTGACTTTCCCCAATAATGGAAGATAGAACCATTTTCAGCCTATTAGCAAGAACTTTAGCAGCTAACTTGTATGCCACATTGCACAAACTTATAGGTCTAAAATCAGCCACGCGAACAGGAGACTTCTTTTTAGGAATTAAAGTAATAAAAACATGGTTCAAAGTCGAAGGAATAGAACCTGAATTGAGAACATTTAAAACTACTATAGTAACCGAAGACCCTACCACATGCCAATATTTTTGAAAAAATATTGGAGACATGCCATCAGGGCCTAGGGCTTTGGAGGGATTCATTTGTTGCAAACCTTCCTTAACTTCAGCTTCAGTGTATACTCAGCTCAACTCTTCATTCATGTTTGCTGTGACTTTGCCTCTCAGAACATTTAAAAACTCCAATTAGGCACTCTGATTGGCTAAAGTAAACAGGTCTTGAAAATAATCCAGAATCACCTTATCCTTTCTAGGTCCTTCCTGCCATGCCCTCTATCATCTTGAATACACACCAGCCTATTCATGCTTCTCCTCTGTGAAGCTTTCATATGAAAATATCTAGAGTTTTGGCCACCTTCTTTTAGCCACAAAGCCTTTGACCATTGTCACCACGTGATCTCATCCCCCTCCAACCAAATATGTACCTCATCTCTTGCCCTATTCACCACCGCAGTATCCAACCCATGGCTATCTACATAAAGCTTTTTCAACTGCAACTTAGCTTACTACAACTTCATCTGAACATGTCCAAAAAAGTTTCTATTCCAGGCTTGCAATTTCACCCCACACTCTCTAATCATCCCCACTACCTCCACCATAGTGGACTGGGAGCTACCCCTTCTCCATTGCTCCTTAATAATCTCTTCACAATTTTTATCCCTCACCCACATTCCTCAAATCGAAAATGACGTCTTGTTCTAGAAATCTGAGGTTCCCCTTTCAATTGAACCCAAATAGGAAGATGGTCGGAATATGCCACCACACCGTGACACACTCTAGCAATTGGAAAGAAATTACACCAAACTGAATTTACTAGAAACCTATCAAGTCTTTCGCTTACACAATGACTACCCTCCCTTCTATTAGACTAAGTAAACTTACAAGCAGAAAAATCCAAATCACGTAAATCACAATGATCCACCACATCCTGAAAGGCCTCTAACTGTCGCTTAGGCCCATTTTTACCTCCTTGTTTTTCATGATGGAACATAATTTCATTAAGGTCCCCCATCACTAACCAAGAATCCCCATTTGACCGACACAGTCCCTTAAGGAGTTCCCAAGTTCTAGAATGTAAATGGGTCTCCCACAAATTGTAGTTAGAAACCACTTTCCCCCCACCACTTCAATATCATTAACAACAACATCAATATGATATAAAGAGTAACTAAGAACCATTAAATCAACATCCCTACCCCAAAATAATGCAATAACCCTTTACGTCCAATAGCACTAACAGCTAAACAATTAGGAAAACCAAGCTGAAACTTACAATTTTTGACTTCACGAACACTGAGGCGCGTCTCTTGCAGAAACAGCACATTGGGCCCTTCCCTCTTGACCAAATCATAGAGGTTACGAATGCCCCGTGGGTTCCCAAGCCCACAGGCATTCCAGCATAATGTTTTCATGGATGTCGGCAGTGCTGTTCAACAACCACTGCCGATAGTACTGAAGAATCCTCTGGAGTTGCAGTAACGCCAAAATAGCCATGATCCGAAGCCTCACTTCCATACATAAGCTTCTTCACAGCTGACCGTAATACTGCACCTTCCCCTTTCCTCTGTTTTCTTTTCTTTGCCCCCATAGATAGTTTGCCTCCTTCTAAATCAGGAAATTTAGGTATTCTCTCTTCATTGCAAAACAATGCCACTCGACGCCACTTACGACATTCAACTGGATTTGGTCTTGAAGTCAAGCCTTGGCCCACCATATAACCATCAGCCCGCATAGTTTGAGGCCCACATAGCCAAGTCCCCTCTTCCTTATGTCGAGTTACTCCCACCTCCACAGCAACCTGGCTAACTCCTCTAACAACCCCAGCGTCAGTTACAAGTAACGGATCATTAAAAATCCCTACTTCTTCGCTTCCTTCAACTGCGCCCTGAAAGACAGCCCCCACTTCCGCTTCTACCGGCTCCATTAACACTGTTTCCGTTACAAGTGGAACTTGCCCCTCCAATCCACCACCTGCACTAGTAGAGTTTCCACTGCCTACACTGGTAATGCTTCCACCAGCCACCATTGTTTCACCACGCGCTTCTATCTGCATGAAGTCACCTTTCGAATGAGAGGGACCAGGACCATCCCTCACACCATAAGGATGGCCCTTTTTCTCAGCACCAGAGGCTCGCCCTTGATTGTTACGTTCATTAAAACTGCCTGCCCGAAGCCAGACCCCATAGGGTGGAGCCACCATATTCATCACCTCATGATCTTCATTATCTTGCTCCTGAACAGCACAGTCTTTATCAATGTTACCAATTCTACCACACCAATTACAAAAATTTGGAAGACGCTCGTATGAAAACCTGATCCACATTGACTCACCACCACCAATAGATAACTTAGAACCACGTAACAAAGACTCTGTGATATTGAAAGTCACCCGCACCCTCAAATATAAACCCCACTCCAAATCCACCTCTTCAATAGAGCCCAATTTTTCTCCAAGCTTTTTTCCAACAACTGCATTCCTTGCTAGAAGAGGTAAGTCGTGAAGGCGTACCTAGAATGTAGCCAACTTCATTTGCACTTGCTGAACTTGAAGCCTTCCATCCACATCTTGTAACAACACCAAATGCTTATCAAAAGTCCAAGGCCCTTCCCTTAAAACCTTCATCTTATCTCTGCCATTTTCAAATTCTGCCAAAAACAGAACGGGAGAGAGCTCCCGAAACCTAACCCCCATGACAGTTCGCCAAACTCTCCTCATGGTACTTTTAAAAGCTTCCTTATTATAGTATTTTTCAGTAAGAACTTTCATAAACAAACACCGCTCCCCATTCGGTAGCACATCCTCCAAATCGCCTGTATCCATCACCGCATCTTCCCTTTCCTTCTCCATGATCATAACCAGAAAATACCAAACAAAACCTGCACCACAGCAGTAGAGAGAAACCCCTACAGAGGAAAACCCTAGGAGAGGGGAAAAAAGAAAACCCCTATTTTGTCAAAAGATTAGTAACTAAGGAAACAACTAAAAATTATTTATTCAAGTTAAAAGTCAATTGATTTTATACTTTTTTTTTTCTTTTCCCTGATATGAGAAAAAAGGCAATCATGTACCACCAGGATCCTCCTATTGTCCTCCCAAGTTCCAGAGACTGTTTATTAGCCCAACATTAGTAACATAATCTGTTGCTGCTAGGTATGCTTTCCTAGGTATATGAACCGCTTTTATCTAATTATCTGATTGCAGCATGCTCTGCATATTTCCTCAAGTTCTTTTGTCATTATTTTGAGATACAAAGAAATAACATCATGATAATTTATGTTTCTTGCACATATCGTAACTCAAATAAGTTTTACATCATGAAGTCAAATCAAGAACCATGCAAGAAAATCAACAAGATTACGAACCAACAATAATATGCTTGTGCAATTTGAAATCCATACAAACAGATGATAATTTCAGCAATGACAAAACCCAAGACCTGGCTGACCAAAAACGAACCAACAAGACAAAGTGTTCTTTTTAAGTTGATGGGTCAGTGTAAAAGTGTCTCTCAGCAACAACATGTTACACACTTGACTGTAAACAAAGAAAAATCATAGAGAAATTGCTCTTTTCGGGGGAAGTTCCTCCAAAAAAGATGAAAAGAGGGAAAACAAAGTTCTTAACATTCAAGAATGAAATAACAATATTCGGCCTTCAGTACATATATATTGGGTGGCTATTAAGGGATGCAAGCTATAAAGACTATGGGCCAAATATCAAACGCTAAGAATTAGCAAGAGTCCAATTAGATCAAAACATAGGTTCTATGTAAACTAAATAGGCCCTAAGGGACAACGCCCGGCCCACTAGAACTGACCCATTAAATCTAATAAAAGAAGACAGCTGACGCCAAAGGTTGTGAGGCCCATCAAGTATGCCCAAGTTAATTGGATGTTTTTTATTGACATCCTCTCCAAATAACCATTTCCTCAAGGTTTAGAGTACTAATTAATCTCCTAAATAAGCTAGCATGTGGAGCTTTCCACAACCTTATGAAACATCATCACACACAGTTTGTACTTTCTCTCCAATTGCAACAGTAAGCTTTGAGTGGTGTTCCCAGTCATGTGGAGCTTTCCACAACCTTATGAAATGCGAGCTGTCGTATATGTAAGTCAAGACGTAGTCACCTTGGTCAAATTAGCCAATGGTTGATGTGGTAACTAGCGGGGAACACGCGGTGCATAGGGGGGCCGTGAGGTATCCAATGTTAAATTATGATATGAAATGTTATAAGTCAAGAAACGTTACGAGCTCATAAGTATGAAATGAAAAAAAGAATATTTTCAAAAACCAAGGTTATGAAAGTCATGTTTTTATGCCAAGTCTTTGAAATGTCAAGAGCATATGTACAAGTTCATGTTCATGCATTCATTGTTAAGTTTGCTTCATATGCTTATGATATATGTTGCGCGTTATTTGTTTACTTACTGAGATTTCGAGAAATCTCATTGTTGCATTTACCCACTAAAATTCCTTGCTCAGAATGATAGAAGCTGTGATAGGGTTAGTCAATGCAGATGACGAAGCGCAAGAGGAAAATACCTCCTCCGGAGAGGATCTTGCCTAAAATGGTTATAGGACCATCTGAACTGTCCATTTGGGACCAACTAGAGCCGATTGACAAAGGAATTACTAAGATAATTGAAGATATAGAAAAGTTTAGAAGGTCACATATTAGGGGCAAGGACCGGGCCATAGAGAAACAAGTGAGGCCCGAATCTCACAGAAGAGCAAGACAAAGCGGTGGGACCACTTTTGGGCAATGATTGTCTATTTAAGTTTTTTAAATGTTGGGTCCTGTGTTTTGGGAGTTCTTTAGAATCTCAGATCAAATATGATGACTATTTTTACTTTTATGTAAGAAGTATTGGGATCTTATGTTTCGGTACCATGACTAATAGCTCCTTTAAATGGACCTAAGTTGACTTTTTGCTGCGATATATTGCATACTATTAGTTATCAATAGGTACATTGCATCTTATCTGTCATGTACGAGGGGCAGGTAACCCTGGTGTTACATGTCCCGATATTTCAGTTTCCGTCAAATCCCAAGTGGGGTTTGGGGCGCCACATCAATTGATACAATAGGGTCTAGGACACAATGGGCTTGTACAGATTGGTTATAGCATCCCCTGAGATCTTTTGTACACCTACATTGTTCTCTTCCTTGAAGTTCAGGACATATGTTTTATCTTGTCCCTAAAATTTCGATGCAACAACATCCATACCAATGGCAACTTGGCTTGTGTAACCAGCTTTAGCAATGGCTATTTTGAGCAATTCCAGACCCTCCTTGGTTTCCTAAATACTAGGCATGAAGCCACTTTCATCACCACATTAGTTACATCCTGACCACATTTCTCCTTAATTACAGCCTTTAAATTGTGATATACTTCCACATCAATCTTTGTAGCCTCCTTCAAAGAAGAAGCACCTACAAGAAGAATCATTAACTCCTACATTGCAAGCTTGTTTCCTACATGTGATCCACCATTAGTGACATTGAAAGCATGAATAGGCAATCCCAACTTCTTGCTAGCAAGGTTTGCAATATGTTCATGAAGAGGATTTTTCATAGCAATAGCCCCATCTTTACAGACTGCAAGAGACCCCACCAGTATGGCATTTGCTCCAAGCTTCTGGTAGCACCAACCCCATTCATTAATAGTTTCATCCAGTTGTTGAACCATGACGTGATCAACAGCAGCCTACTCAGTTGGGTCCTTTCCAATCAACACAGGGCCAATGATCTTGTTCACATTCTCAACAGCCTCCAATACCCCTTTTCCGAGGAAGTCTAACCCTCCATCTCTTAGTTCAAGGGCCTCATAAACTCTTTGATTGAGGCAATGAGATGCTCCTAAAACATCCATGTTGTTCGTACTTGAACGGTTGGACATAATTGACTCTTTAGGAATAATTCTATCCTTGTCCCCTGGGTGGGCACCACCACTGTCAACCTGCATTCCCTCAGATAATGAAGAGTTTGATACAATTATGCCTTTCTTATCACTATTATCACCGATGGATGCCCGGTGACACTCCTAATCTTTTTGCCTCAATACATACCATCATTGATATTAGCATGTATTCCATCATCCCCTTTAAGACCAAAATCAAAATAAAAAATGTGAAATACATTATCCAAAGTTTTGTTCCCCAAATGATTCACCACCATTTTTCCCATTCCTCTATCAAAGATTAGCAACCTTTATTCCTCTATCAAATGATCTCCCACAATTTCTTTTCTCATTCCTCTATCAAAGGGCCACAAGCTTTGTTCCTCTATCAAATGGTTTCCCAAAATTTCTTTTCCCCTTCCTCTATCAAAGGGCCAAAAGATCTATTCCTCTATCAAATGATTTCCCCTAGTTTTAGCAGATTTATCCCATACCACTCAAAAACACCCCTAAGTGGCAATATGTCGAGCAATTGAGGTGTAATATTCTCCCCTTCGTCCAATTTGTCCCCACCATATGGAAGCGATTCCTTTTGTTAAGCACCTTGTGCTCTATTTTTTATTATCTCTTGTATGGGTATTGGCTTGGGGCTAATTTGTGAATGTAACAGGTAGGCAATAGAAGTAAGAAGATGATGCTGTCAAAATGCAAGGAAGAAGATGCACACCAAGTGTTTGTAAAAATGGCTCAAAGGCCTGAACAACATCTACTCATTAGGCGAGGGAATGCCCTTAACCTGCAAAGGGAAAATACTACAATATTCCAATTCTTCAATACCTCTCCCATCCTCTCTGATTCCTTTTTATTCTTTCATTTTCCTGACATGTAACTAACTCTTACATTTGTTAAATTGACCAAGACAGACTTGAAATAAAATTGACAGACTCAATATGCAAACTCATCCCAAAACGCAATGTTTTGCTTTAAACCCAAATGCTACGTATAACACAGGTTATAATCCCAGTGATTCCCAAACGCACCGTTTGAAGTCTTTAAACTCAAACGGTGAGTATAACATTTATTAAACTCAAATGGTGGTGTTATACCACCATTCGGCTGAGAGATGAGAGAGAGAGGTATGGGGGGAGAAGCGAGGATCAGAGCATTGGTGGGTTTGGCTATGGCAATTTTTTTGGGAATAGCGGTCTACTTGAGGATTTGGACCATCGATTATTCCATTTCCTCTGATGATACTGACCTATTGAGGAGATAGTTCGATCTTGCTAACAGGGAAGTGATGGATGAATCTGCGGAGTGGTGGCTTAAATATGATGAACAAGTAGAGAAGGTTACCGAGTGTGTCAATGAACTTCAAGAGTTGAAGGAGTCTTTCCAGAATAAGGCTGGAGATGCTGCTAGCATTAGCTAGAATGTGGCAATGCTACAAAAGGAAAATATGGCATTGCTTGAAAGAGTGGAAGCCTTGAAACATGAGCTTGAGGATGCAACTTTGAAGTGCAACTTACATAAGATTCATTGATCACCGTAAATTTCATGTTAGGTTGAAAAGATCTCTTCATATCGAGCTTTACCTTTATGGTTCATTAGCATGTATGTGAGGGAAGAAGTACTTCATCAGGAAAGTTTTTAAAGTGAGAGTCTGCAGCTTCTTGTTAGTTATTCAGCCATGAGAAATATGTTTTTTTATATGACATTCATGGTTTCTTCTGAGCTATCATATAGAATGCTTAGTAAAAAAAAAAATGCCACTATTCCGCTATTGGCAGCCATTGTGACCATGTCTTAGGTTTTACACCTACATAGCACCTTAGATGTCGTTATAGGCTCTTGTTGAGAGCTTCAGTTTGGCCATCCGTTTGAGGGTGGTAGGCTAAACTAAAGTCTAGGGAAGACCCTTGGGAGTGAAATAGAGCTTGCTAGAAGGCACTTAGAAAATGGGGTCTTTATCTGACACCACAGACCTATGGAACCCTTGCAGCTTGAACACATTTTTCATAAATTCCTCAGCTACTGACTGGGCAATGTAGGGATGAGCTAGAGCTACAAAATAGGCGTACTTTGAGAAACGATCCACCACCACCCAAATGACACTAAATCCCTTAGAGTTAGGTAACCCATCAATAAAATAAGGGCTATATTAGTCCAAGGTTGATTAGGCAGGGGTAAAGGCTGTAGTAATCCCGCTGGATGTATAGTCTAATATTTCACAACTTGATAAGTGTCACACTCCCTAACTAGTTGCTTAATACCCTTCTTCATCCCCTTCCAATAGAAATCATGCTTGGCCTGTTGGTAAGTTTTTAAGTACCCAAAGTGGCCAGCTTGAGGGTTGTGGTGAATGTACTGCATTACCTTTATTTTATAGTCTGAATCAGGAGCCAAAACTAGTCTTCCCTTTCTTATAATTAAGCCCTGCTGTAAGGAGAATCCCTTAGGAATTCCTTGGTTAGTGTCCAGCTGCTTGCACAAGTCAACAAGTTTCGAAGAGGTCTGGTAACTCCTTTTTAATTCTTTTATCCAAGTGGCCATTGAAAATGAAATCATAACCGAGCACAAAACCCCTTTTAACTCCTCCTCCCTTCTAGAAAGGGAGTTGGCCACCTTATTCTCCTTCCCTTTTTTGTACTCAATAAAGAAGTTGTATCCCATCAACTTGGTGATTCATTTTTGTTGGGCCTTTGTGCCCACTCTTTGCTCCAGCAAAAACTTAAGAGCTTGCTAGTCAGTTTTTACAATAAAGGGCTGCCCTAGGTGATATGGTCTCCATTTTTGCACAGTTGTGACTAGAGCTAACAGCTCCTTCTCATAGGTCGATAGTAGAAGTGCTTTGCCCTTAAAGGCCTAACTTAGGAAGAAAATTGGCTGCCCGCACTGCATTAACACAGCGCCAATCCCCTTCCCACTTGCATCACATTCAATCACAAAAGGCTTGCTGAAATCAGGCAATTTCAACAATGGTGGGTGAGAAACAACCTGTTTTAGTGCTGTAAAAGCCTTGCTAGTTTCTGAATTCCAAGAGAAAAAGTTATTTTTGAGTAACAAGGTAAGAGGGGTTGCATTATGGATGAATTTTCGGTAATACCCCGTGAGCCCAAGGAAACCTCTTAAGGCCTTCACATTCTTAGGCTCCAGCCACTCCAACATTGTGGCAATTTTAGAGACATCCACCATCACTCCCTTATCATTGATTACATGGCCCAAAGAATCCACTTCATTCACTACAAACCTACACTTGGATTGTTTTGCATACAAACAGTGTTGTTTTAGCATGTTTAGGACTTCCCTTAAGTGCACCAAGTGCTACTCCTGAGATTTGCTATAAAACAAAATGTTGTCAAAAAACACAAGCACAAATTTTCTCAAATAGGGTCTGAAAACATCATTCATTAACCCTTTGAAGGTGGCTAGAGCATTGGTGAGGCCAAAAGTGTGACGCCCCCAGATTCCGCTTGGGATCGAACAGACATCCGAAACGTCGGGACATGCAACACAAGGTTACCTGTCCCCGTTCATGACATATAAGATGCAATGTTCCTAACATGCATCTAGCATTATGCAATATTCGCAGCGAATAATTTTTTTTTTCTTGAGCAATACTATGCACCAAACTTATAATATCCCAAATAGTAAAAACATAATCCATGCACACTTAACAAAATAAACATCCACGATTACAGTACGGCTCTCAGAAGACTGTAATCTCAAAACAATGGACACCTAACTCCATAATTACATTGCCAAAATACACTAATCGGCTAGTTCATTAAGTAACTCGCGCAACTCGACTAACAAAGCCGGAATACTATCCAAAGACGTAACTATAGAGGCTGCAAACTCCGCGTTGCATCTAGTTAACCTCCTCTAGTCTGCCAATGTCTACTCCCTGCTCTGATCTTGACACATCGCCTACCATTCGGGGGGAATGGTAGTTGGGACTACCACCGTGAGATTTGATTACAAATCTCAGCAAGTTAACAGGAAACTTCCTCACAGGTTAATGATGCATGCATGGCAGTAAAATCATGAATGCATAATCAAAATCAATAATAACATAGCATAACTTGTCATAACATGGCGTGAAATAATAAGCATAACGTGACTTGACAGAACATGGCATGAGCTTACATAACTTGAACTGAAACTTAGCTTGACATGACATAGCATGTACGTAAACTTAAAACACAACATAGCATGAACGTGAACCTGAAACATAACATGGACTTGAAATATAGTATGAATGTGAACATACATAATAGGAACATAAACTTGAAAATAACATGAACATGATCATAACATAACATAAACGTGAACTTGAAACATGACGTGAACATGAACATGACATAACATGAATGTGAACTTGAACGTAACATGAACGTGAACATAACCTGACATGAACGTGAACTTGAAACATAACATGGACCTAAAACATAGCATGAACATGACATAAACTTGAAACTTGACATGAACATAAACTTGAACATAACATAACGTGAATTACATGAATTTGGAATCTTATTCAATAGACTTAATCATTTAACTGACCATATGGGTGCTACACGGGTCCCCTTGAACCATGTGTCCTTGCCGATTACCGCATCACAACACAGGTATCTATACCAGCTGTAAGTGCATTAATACGTACTCCACAGTTGTTGTGGCCCCACGTATTCTACGTGTCACAATTGCTGTGTCTCACATAGTGTATGCTTCATAGTTATTGTGGCCCCATACTTCATGTTCCACAGTTTTTATAGTCCCATGAATTGTTTGTGTCACACTTGTTGTGAACACACATAAAATGAAGTATGGCTCCATTGGCGTTAGTGCCTAGCGCTCTCCGGTGACCAGCTAGTTAGGCCCCATTCGCAATCTGTGGACTGTACTTCCTCAACCCAGGAAATTTCACACATATTTAAATACTCCAGCGTGAACAAAAGAGTTACACTAGGATATTACCCCATCCTAGCGCTTAGGGTCGTGATTGACATGAATAACTTAACAAGACTGACGAGACAGGATGACATGAATACGAAAAGACAGGAGTCCTGATGTAGCGTAAAGTGACATGAACGTAAGATGATTGACATGACATACTTTGGGATATGAGTGTAATAGACAACATTTCATAACATGGCATACGTGTAACAGATAATATTTTGTAACATGGCATAACATGTGACAATAAATATTTCGTAACATGGCATAACATGTGACAGTAAATATTACGTGATATAACACACATGTAACAGATGGCATACTTAATGTGACATACTTGCAATAAATAGTAACATGTGACAGAATATATTATATAACAGATAAGTATTTCTTGACAGAATAATTCATGTAACAGATAAACATGTAATGACATGGCATGGCATGGCATATATAACAACATAAAAACATAAACTCTAGTTTCTTTACCCATCACACATACACAGTAAACTGATAGTAAGTTAAGAGCTAACTTACCTCAATCGTCGCGTTCTCTTTGTGCCAAGTGTCTAATACTATTCACTAAGTGTGGCTAAGATCTTGCCAAGTGTCCAAATAAAACTTTTCTAACCTAATTTGGACATTCCACACTATGATTTAAAAAACACTGCACTGGTGCGCTTATCGATGTTACTATTCACTCCAAAAAAATGTATAATAAACTTAGTACTGAAAAATTCTAAATATTTATATTAACCTATAGTGAAAATATTTTACCAAAATTCAACCCCGAAGTACACCTAAAAATAAAATTACAGTTTCAAACAGGTGTTTCATTCGAAATTATGAAAATGAGTTAATAAGCCATAAAATCATAAATAATCAACTGAGTCTAATGGCGTAGACCATAAAGCATTCTGACACTTCTAACTATCTGAAATAATTCAACTCATATTTCTAGCACCATAGTATGTTGATAGACTAAAACCTACGCGATTGGTCGATTCGTGAAAACTTATAGGGTTTTCACGAGGTTTCTAAAGTCAATAGAAATTCCACCAATGAATTTCTAGTGGGCTGTTACATCCTCCCCTCCTAAGAAAAAGATTTCGTCCTCGAAATCGATGCAAGTACAAACATTAAACAAACTAAAGAGAAAATGTTGCTCACCAAAACTACCGTCCATCACTGGATGTATCGTTATTAGTCGGCTCCAATGGAGGTGCATCAATGTCCATCTGCACGACATGCTGGGGTAAGTAGTAAAACGCGTCGTCCTCTAAATCATACGCCATGATGCCGAAATCACCTGGGTCGAGGTGCTGCAAGACCTCTTCATCATCGCTATTTGGCTCCTGACCCTCTGCCAGAAAACGTTCGCGGTGATTTGATGGCATAGATGATCCTGACGTTGTGGGCTCAGTGTTGGCCGCTGCGGCACACCCTTCAGTTGCTCTATTGGACTTAGCTTCATTCCGTGTTGTCCTCGCTTTGAAGCTATTCCAGTCTAACCATGTAGTCGAGTGTAGTGGTAGATAAAGTTCTTCATGAGGTAACTCCTTCCTCTCATAGCCAACACTATTCTTATCTATAACCATCTCATGGTTATACAAAAACAACTACCACTATAACATAAGGGTAAAACAATCCCAAAGGTTACTGCCTAACTTAATGACTTCTAGGCTGACCT
Source organism: Pterocarya stenoptera (assembly GCA_003123785.1). Lineage (NCBI taxonomy): Eukaryota > Viridiplantae > Streptophyta > Magnoliopsida > Fagales > Juglandaceae > Pterocarya > Pterocarya stenoptera. Next base: position 200,577 of record QEOT01004550.1, read on the forward strand.
TCTAGGATACTGAATCCTTGCTTAAATGAAATCACTATTCTACTTACTATTCAAAGAATTATCCACAATGTATATATATCTACCATTCTTAACTCTCTCCCTCTCAAATCATCAATCTGTATTGGAATCCTTCCACTAAGTAGGTCAAGTTGTACCAGTATACTCTCTAAAACTAAAACTTCAAGTATTCATGCAGTTCAATTTGGAAGAATTTAATCCATACACAACTGAATTCACTTTCTCTATTTCCTCAAGGAATTCTATCTGCCTAGGACTAGCTTACTCCTTCATAATCAAAATGAATTGTTCCTCCTCCTAGGTGGTACCTCGATAATTATTCAGGGATTGATCTAATCTCAAGACTTTCTCTCTTATGATTGGCATAGCTCTTCTATCCATAATGAGCTGCCTCTTATTCTGACTCTAAATGAAAGGATATGTTCCTACTGTTCACATAAATCCTCAAGACTAAGATTTTACTACCCATATAAAAGTCTCCAATAAAATGGTTATCTACGTTTTCCACAAACACCATGCTTTGCCAAAAATACTTAATGGCACCTGGATAAAACTACCATCATAAATGAATCCTACTACGGCCAAAGTCTCTCCCAAACAGTTTACTCTCCCGGGCACAAATTCCTTTGGGTCCTCAAAATCAAGACAACTCCAAATATGTAGAATACTAATTTATCAACCTTCAATATCCTTCCTTCAACTGTTAAATGGTATTCTATATCTACACTGATTTGAACAATAATACTCTTAAGGAGAATTGTTACTCTTACCACCTGGGTAACAATTCGACTTCCGAACTAAACTCTCTTGTAATACCACAATTAATAAAAAAAGGGACTCACTTGAATCAATAGCGTACAAGTTACAAGCTTTAGTGACTTAACATTCCCCAAAATAACAATAATGCAACAATACAATCAAATGCAATCAAATCAACCTTACATAAGCTTAACAATACATAGTCTTAGCAAAATACCAGTGACAGCGCCAGTTCCTCCAGTTCCTGGTGCGTCAGCATTTGCGTCTCTAGGAGTGACTGCATACACTGGAGCTGGTACTAGAGGCCGTGGCTTTGGTTTGGAATCTCCGTTGGGGACAATCCCATTTCTACAACCTCTTTTGGGACAATTTTTTGATCAAGTGGTCAGGTTGGCCACATTCGAAACAGAGTCCTAAGGTAAGTTTGCACTTGCCACCATGGTTCTTTTCGCACATCCCACATATTGGGTATATGGTTGGTATCAAGCTTCCAGTCTTGTTACCTTTTCCCTTATTTGGTCCAGTAGGCATCTTCTTCCTTTCTAGATTTTCTTCAGTAGCATACGGTGAAGTTCTTTTTCATTCGGTATTGATTTGGATCACCAGACCCCTCTGCTCAGCCCCCACTATCACGGCCACGTTTACCAACTCTTGATAATTCTCTATTCTTAGGCAAGCCACTTGGCTACGGATAATTGGCTGAAGTCCTGCTTGAAACTTCTGGGTCTGCATCTTTTGAGTAGAAATCAAGTGTGGTGCAAACCTTCCTAACGCCATAAACTTAGCGGCGTACTGTTCTACGGTCAAACTGCCTCAAGTTAAAGT
>QEOT01004552.1:0-11316 GCA_003123785.1 Pterocarya stenoptera
TAATGGCTGAAACATAATATATGACTCTGGGCATTTATTCTTTCATGTGCATCAACAGAGTCTGCAAGCATGAATGTGCATCTGCTGCTCCTCCATAATTCTTGGTGCATCAAGTTCTATCAGGGTCTTAACAGTAATGTAGTAAGACAGTTTTCCAAAGCAAATCTCATTTCCTTGACGGCTCTCAGGCGTAGTACCTATGACACAGTTACAAAAATTGTTTTGGATCATTTTGAAGGTGTCCCTATTACCAGCTGCCAGAAAGAGATTACACAGGATTATAAAACATTTTGCGTTTTATCTGAACACAGCTATCAGAATAAGGGAAATTTTCATTCCTCTACAGATTTTCATACTTCTAACTTCCATAAATACTTGCTATGATTGGATGCTAAAGATGAGAGTTTTGAATTTTTGCAGATCTTGCATATATCAGTAACAAAGGTAAAAATAAGAAAGAGAAATGGGAAAATTTGAATGAAAAGAGAGTAACTTGTTCTCCAAATACTTAATTCTCTATTACTGTAATTTCTCATAGAAATTGGGTTTGGAAAGTGTGGAACAATGAATATGGCCACTCTGAGATATTTACAAAAAAATTGATAGCCTCCTTAATGAGCAAGGATGTTCAAGAAAGACACTCTATTTCGGACTAAACTCCTAAATATACAAGCTAATCCGTCCTCAATGTCGTCAAGACTAAGATGGAGTGTCTCCAACTTCCTTTGCGCCAGTTGAATGTCAGCCTTGGCGTCATCATTACGTCTTAGATGCCCATGGAGGGAAGAAAGAGCAAGGTCAACACGTCCCACCACATTGATAATCTTCTGTTCTTTCGAGGAAGGCAATAATCTCAGGCACTCTAGTCTTGAAGTCAACGAACACCGTCCATCTGTCTTCATCCTGGGAACGGACAGGAACAATAAAAGAGATTGGAAAATGGAGAGGGAGATTGCGCTTGCCTCTTTGAGAACTCTGACCACCATTGATAGATGGTGATCAAAATGTAAGAGTACTGGAGCGGAATCAACTATGTTTCCCGTTCTCTTCAATGCTTTTAGGCACTTAGCAATGTCCTTTTTCGCGTTCTTTCTAAAGCGCATGTAAGCATGAATATCACTTTCAATTCTTGAATCTACACCCTTTCTACGTAAAGCCGACTGCAGGGATTGGACATGTTCCTTCATTGTACAGACAATATTCCTTGAAGTGTCGCATGTGTCCAGCAATGTGAGTGAACCATCTAGAACTTCTTCCACCAACTTTCCATTTTCATGGCGCAGAAGAGCTTGTTGAGTGAGAGGAGAGTGAATGAGTTCCTCCAGACAACTAAACAACTCAGCAAGGCTGGCTAGACTAGGTTGAATAGTCTCAGTTTTGAATGGGACCGTCGTTGAAGATGACGAAATTTGACAAGACTTTAGGCGGTTTAGTATTGATTCGAGTCTAACAGAACAAGGGTGTAGTCTAGAGGGCAAGCTAATGGACCTAATAGGCTGATGCACACCATGCAGTTCAGATGAGGCTGCCATAATTCACTTGTGTTCAAATGCAGGCAAATCCCGATGCTTGAAAGACTATCATTGTACATTGAACCTCTATTTATAAGAAGAGAATGAGAGAAGAATGAGGGAAGATAGGCTCAGATTTGAAATGCAGCAACCACAGGGCGCATCCATGTGCTAGCAATGTGGGTCACCCTACCTCTCAGATACTGTTGTAACGTTTTCGGCCAACAATCTACGACCCCCAATTCATTCTTTAATGGCGTATGGTCATGAAACAGGCAACAATCTGCATGGTCATGAGACCGTCATAATATAACTTTGGTTAGAATTTGGTTTTCTTTCTGAAAATATAGGCATGCATTGGTGCTGTGTGCTTCCTTGCCTCACCAATCATCACCACCACCACTCTCTCAAACATAATTTAGTGCTGATTCTTGGAATCGTCATTGGAAATAAAGAATCTCGTGCTGTGTGCCCCCTTGCCTCCCCAATCATCACCAGATCGAACCATTCTCTTTGATAAGATTTAGTATTATTTATCCTTTGATATTTGCATTTGCAAGAAAGAAGTTCAATTTTCATAGCAAAAGTTTGTAACTCATGTCTTATTACAGTGAACCGCAGACAGCCATCCACTTAAAAAATATTTTCTAGCTAGCTAGCTCGAAATAAGATGCCATATTACTATGAATCCATCTTCGGCCAAGAATCTAGTCCTAATAACAGTATTGTTGGTGTCCTTCGGGGACGTGGAAGCATTAGCCAGTAGATATATTTTATACCTTGAAATTGATGTTGGCCTAATACAAACAACTACTGCAGAAAATATGTAGGGTTTGCAGCTAGCTTGTTTGGAAGATATGTGAGATCATCGAGGCACTAAACTTTATACTAAAACGCACGTTAGCCGGTGCCTCAGATGCTCATTCTATATGACTTGATGATTCTCCTTGTCCCCTACAATTTTCTGTATGAAAACAAGTTATAAACAAGCAGTTGATTGCGTTTGAATAATGTTCTTACACGCCACAAGTGATTGAACTCCTGACCACAAAGTCATGAAATACCAACTTGTACCAACTAGATACTTTGGATGTGCTATGGTGACGGACTCGCTCTTGGGACAGTAGATATGGTTCAAACCGGACATTCCATAGCAAGAAGGGGCTCCTATGATCATACTCAGAAAGGATTGCTATGCTGGTCGCCCCAAGCACCTCCCCTTTTGTTGAAAAAAAAAGATTGAGGGTTGGTTAGTAAAATTGAGCTACAGTCATCTTTAAAAAAAATAATTTTAACCCAAGACTCCTAAAAATTGTCCAATTACAAATTCATAATAGCAGATATTTNAAAGAATCTAGATTTGCCATGACTAGTATAAGAAAAACGAAAACCGTTTTTGAATAGGTAGTGAATTCCGTATAGACATGTACCATAAGGAGTTACGAGGAGACAGGAATGCTTTTGTTTATTGGATTGAAGACAAAGCTAATTTCTCTTATTGTTACATATATATTCTTAATTCTCGTCCCTAAGAAAGCTTATTATCATATATTAAGCTTATCGTACAGGAAGGCCACCTTGGCATGGCATCTACTACAATTCTTCTGTATCCATAAAATTAGCTGGACATTGCATTTAGCAGCTACCTCAGCTATATTTTTACAGGAGTTTTATCCTCCCCTGCCTTAAGGAAATGACTCGTTTGGATTCAGAGAATGTTTCATCTTATCTTATCTCATCATTATAATTTTTTTAAATTTTCACACAAAATATAATAAACAATTCAATTTTTTCAAATTTCAATTCAAAATTTTCAAATCTCAAAATAATAATAATATTAAAAAATAATATTCTAAAAATATTTTATTCAACTTTTAACTTTCATCTAAAATCATCTTATCTCACTATCTAAACCAGCTCTTAATGTGTGAGCCGATTGAACAGTCTTTAATCACTTGTGGTGGAGTTGGACAAATGAAGCCAAAGAAATGTACACCACCGGCTCATTTTTTGTCAAAGTCAAGAATCAAGCTTTCCATTCATATTCATGGGTATTTAAGCCTGCTAAGAAAATTCAGCAACACGTGAATTGAAAGAGGGTGACCCTCCACCTTTGCAATGTCTCCTTGTGCAACAAGTTGGCCAAATTGCTCTCTCAATTCATTAAACCATACTGCTGCAAGTCCTCTCCATAAGGGATATACCATAGATCTGCTGGACAACAGCTTCAAGTTCGGTACCTTCCAATGAGGGCATTTATTTCCACAGGTACCAGGTGTAATATTGCTGAAAGAGGAATTGGGCTCCACCGCAGACAGCCTGAATATATGCTAATGTAACACAGATGCATGCTTCTTCTTTTGACAAGAAATGCTCATGACAACTCAAATCAACAAAAGAACCTACAACAGCCTCAGCATGACAGCCAAGAATTAGAGGAAGAGGACATTTCAATAATTTTTTATCAGGAAGAGAAACATGCAACAGCTCTCCTTGAAGCACAACAGATATGGAAATTGGCAACGTGCATCAACATAAACTGGTGTCACTTAGTTAAAAATTAACCTCAAAGCGGTCACTGCAATAGGGTACAAATACACAACCATGTCTAAGTTTTGCTAAAAATTACCATGAGAAGTAAAGAAGGTGTAACACCCCAGATTGAGTACAAGAATGTATTAAATGCGATCCCATGTTGCTTAGGAGGTAGAAGTTCTTGCACTTATATTTTTTATTTTTTGTTTTATGTTGGGGAACCTCTCCAAGGCAGGGACCTTTGGACCCACCCCTACAGAGTAAACCCCGATCCAGTGCACCGCACCCTTAGAAGTTTCCTTATACAGAACTGGTTAAATCGCTGGCTTTTCACTAGAGGGTGTGACTACAAAGGATTGTTTGCACCCATGAGGTGTGGAACCTTGGACCTTGAAGAGAGTGATACCCCAAGACCAAGGCCTTCACCACTTGGGCCAATGCCTTGGGGTTGAAAGTTCTTGCAATCCCAAGTTCTTGCATTTATAATTATTCCAAATAACTTCAATTGTAACAAAGATTTTGGAATATAAGCAAAGACATGGCTTGGACTTTCCTTAGAAGATGAATATAATATATATAAACAATAAAGATTAACTAGTGAAATGAATAAAGAGTAGGGAAACTATAATACACAGCGGCACTAACAAAATTAGAGAAACAAAAAGAAAAAAGGCAAGCTAGGACTTAGATTGGACCAAGGTCATTACAAAAAATATGGATGTGAAAAACAAAAACAAAACAATTTTGCCCTTAATGAGGTTTGCATCTATACTTTACCAAAATAATGTACATGCTCCTCAATCTGTTTTTTCAGAGAAAAGGGACGGTACCCCCAGCTGTATTAATTGTCCTCGCTTATGGTGGAGGAACCATGCTTCCACAATCATAAGTCAATTTATATAAGAGAATAATGGCCATTACAAAATATTAAAACAAATTTATGAAGTGATACAAATTTTTGTCAGTAATCTATTGATTCTCTCCCAGTTGTTGGATTGGAGGTTAGATGATTTACTTAACCACCGAGGTCTCTACATATTGATAGGCTTTTTTTTTATTTGACTCCTTGGAATATGCTAGCCGCTTCTGCTTATGATGCACAGAAAACTATACTGCAAAATCCAATAAACATTTCCTAGGTAAGGAAACAAAAAGTAGCGTGGTAAATGGTCATCTAATAACAAGGAATAGCATGAAACATAAAAGAGATGGCATCCAAGCTTTCACTCACTCAAAACACGGACGTCAAGAGGTAATAAGTGCACTACTCTCAACCATTGTCAAATCTCCAGATCGACTCATTTAACTATAAGTTCCAAAATACCCAAAACAAAACGAAAAACTCCTTTTTAAGGTATTAGCAATCTCAGTATAGGATCATATTATGCATCGATTAGAAATGCCTTTGAACCAATTCATTTATTAATTAGTAATCACATTTGTTCAATCTCATACTTGTGGTATCTCATTTTTTTTTTTTTTATAAGGACTAAGATATTTTATTTATCATAAAGTAGGCATAGCGCAAGTACACTGGAAGTATTCATGTGAATACACCTATTTAGGAACTTGTGGTATCTCATTTGAACCCGAATCCTTCTCATAGCACAAAAACAAACATATTTTTTTAAAGAATTAAAAGACTTACCAGTTAGATAGCATGGCCTTGTTCTTTAGCTTTCTTTACCCATTTAAGTGTACTTTCCAAGGTTGTGTAAGCAGCAACATCTGTTAAACTCTTACTCTCAACAACATAATCAAACACCTCATAAGCTTCTGCTATCCTCCCTTCCCTACAAAGTGCCCTCACAAAGGTAGCATAAGCCGCCGTCTCAAGCTTCATATCCCCTGATTTCATCACCGCATAAAGTTCAAGTGCCCTTTCCAACAGTCTTGACTTACACAATCCATGAAGCAATGTGCTATAAGTGCACGAATTTGGACTACAGCCGTTTGCTTCCATCCCTCCTAACAATGCCAACGCACCCAATGCATCCCCCTCCCGACACATCCCATTCATCAATGAAGTGTACGTCACAGCATCTGGGAGATGACCCTTTTCCTCCATAATACCCAAAAACTTCCTAGCTTCTTTAACCCGCCCAGACTTTGATAACCCAAAAATCAAAGTGTTATAAGTAACAATATCAGGCTCCACACCTTCCTCCTTCATTTTATTATAAACCCCAATTGCCTCATTCCCCCTACTCAACATACAGTAACCCTTCATGATAGTGTTGTATACGAAGCAATCAGGTTTAAACCCCTCCTCATTAAGCACACCCACTAACCTCAGTGCCTCGCGGAGATTCTTGGTATTACATACATTATCAATCAGGATTGTGTAAGTAACAAGATCAGGCTTCAAATCGAAATTGTTTCGCATTTCGTCAATAAAATCGTAAACCATACTCAATGACCTCGACTTACAGAGATGTTTAACGAGGAAGTTATACGTATAAGTATCCGGCTTAGTGTCTTTTGACGATAATTCCTTTACCAATTCGATCGCATGCTCCATTCGACCCGCCAAGCTAAGCGACCGGACCGCAATATCAGCGGTGAACTTATCAGGACTGAGCCCATTGGTGAGCATAAGATTGAGGGTCTGGTGCACGGAGGCGAGGGTGGCATCGGGTGCTTTGCAGGACTGCGTGAGCAAGATGTGATAAGTGGATCGGTCGGGTGAGAAGGAAGGATGGGACTTGATCATGTGACGGAGGAGAGAGATGGAGTCTTGGAGGGTGGAGATTGAGGCGTAGGATTGGAGTAGAGAGTTGTGGAATCGAAGGTCGAGTGGGGCTTTGGTTGTGGAGATGACGGAGTTGAAGAGCTTCTTGGCGTCCGAGAGGTTCGGGGTTTTGAAGAGGGCTATTGGCATATCCTCATGGGTTTTCCGGGAGAGTTGTGATGGGGTTTTTCTGGTAGGTTTTTTGGGAAAGTGATGGGGTTTGGGAGGTGGAACTGGGGAGTCTGCGGGAACGAGCGAAGATTGCTTTTTCATGAGCGTGGTTGAAATTGCCGAACGGAGCGATGGTGGGACCTTTCCCATTTCCGGTTTCTTCTTCTTTCAAATGCTTTGCTGATTCAGTTCAGTGCTGAACAGAGTTCTATAGGGTTTTTGCAGGGTTTCAGATTTTGGTGTACGCAAGTGAGCTTTTCAGAAGAACATGAAAGCCCCGACCCCATTTCGGTCGGGTTGGGGGCTCTCTTCCGTTTGTTAAGGCCTTTTTTCCTCTCCTGGCTCCTCTCATGGCCTGTTTTGGTTCATAAAAGAAGCAGACCTTGAGAGGAGGCCTGACCCATTAGTCTCGTTGATAAAATCTTCTTATGAGTTTTGATTAATAAAAATCAGTTTTTTCAAAAAGTTTCAATGTTTTTGGTAAAAATATAAAAGGCCTTTTAAACTACCACAAAGTTTTAACCAATCTCTAATTACAGGTTTTAATAAACCAGCCCTCTCAAACTATTAAAAAATTATTACGTACTTCCCCCATAAAAAAATAAAAATAGGACATAAATATCATTTAGAAAAAAACAAATTATTAAAAAATTATTTAGAAAATTAAAATTTTAAAAATTAACTTTGGCTTCTTTAAAAATATTTTTTCCATTTTTTAGAATTATTTTCTAATAATGTTGTAATTTTTTTTAAATACATTTAAGGATATAAAAGAAATATATGAAAAAAAACCAAAAAAATAAAAGGCCGAAATCGAGAGAATTTGTCAGCTAAACCACGCTCCCTCTTCATTTTTCTTGTTTAAACGCACTACGCAGTCCTTCACTTACCCGTGGGATTGCTCCATAATCGACCGTAGTCCCTAGAAAACACCCAACTGGAGAATCCTAAAAATCCGACCCGAAATATCTCAGAGCTCCATGGCGAAAAGATCGATACCGGCCCTAAACAAGGTCCTCTCGAATCTGAGATCACTGCCGTGTCCATCGCTCCTCAGCCAGACCCGGTCGGTAACTTACATGCCTCGACCCGGAGACGGCGCTCCACGCGGCGTGACCTTGATCCCTGGTGACGGGATCGGACCTCTGGTGACCGGCGCAGTCGAGCGGGTGATGGAGGCGATGCACGCACCTGTGTACTTCGAGCGCTACGAGGTGCGTGGGGACATGAAGAAGGTTCCCGAGGAGGTGATCGAGTCGATCAAGAAGAACAAGGTTTGCCTCAAGGGCGGGTTGGCCACGCCCATGGGAGGCGGCGTGAGCTCGCTCAACATGCAGCTCAGAAAGGAGCTCGACCTCTACGCTTCGCTCGTCAATTGCTTCAATCTCCCGGGGCTCCCCACGCGCCACGAGAACGTGGATATCGTGGTCATTAGGGAGAATACCGAGGGCGAGTACTCGGGCCTCGAGCACGAGGTCGTTCCTGGCGTCGTCGAAAGCCTTAAGGTATTCTCTCTTCTGTAATTTCTTTCTATTATCACCTGCCAGAAAAATCCTAGTTATTGTTTTAGTTGAATTAAATTCAGATTTTGATATGTGATTTTTCCATAATTCATTAGTGGTCACTAGATTGTATGATAAAATAGCCAAATTGGAATCAATCAATTAAAATTTATTTGTTTGTTTCATTATAATTACTGCTGGATTTTATGGGTATCCGCATCGAGTATTAGCCTGGTATTAAATTTGTTTTTTTCCTAAGCTGGCATTAAATTTTGATTTTTTTTTCCTAAGCTGGCATTAAATTTTGAATTTACATGTTGACTTTATATTTTTAAATTTTAAACTTCTGCGTGATTGTGATTGTTTGATATTTTGTGTGGTTGAACGTTATGTTATGTTTGTACATCATGCTAAATTTTTTGTTAGGTGATAACAAAGTTCTGTTCGGAGCGAATCGCAAAGTACGCATTCGAGTATTCTTACTTAAACAACAGAAAGAAAGTGACTGCCGTTCACAAAGCAAACATTATGAAGCTTGCAGATGGTCTGTTCTTAGAATCCTGTAGAGAGGTTGCAACTAAATATCCCGGGATTCAGTACAATGAGATTATTGTCGACAACTGCTGCATGCAACTTGTTTCAAAGCCGGAACAATTTGATGTCATGGTAAGTGAATTTTCTTGTTTTTCATCAAACAATGCTGTTGTTTATCTAGGGCTCGTTGGGAGAGTGAGATGAGATCAATAATTTTGTTAATAGTAATAAGATAGTTTGTGAATAGTAATGAGATAGTTTGAATTGAGTATTTTTAAATTTTGAAAAATGAGAGAGAATAAGTTGAATAAAAAATATTATGAAGTTAAAATATTATTAGAATATAGTTTTATAATATTATTCTTGTTTGGAGATTTGAGAAAGTTGAATTTTTTTTTTTTTTTGAAATTTTGAGAAAGTTATAATGATTAATTCGAAAAAGTTATAATGATTAGTTTGAAATGTTTGTATTTAAATTATGTTTGGAAAAGAGATGGGATGAGAATTTTGGGAATATAGTTTGCTTGGCTGCTTACTGTCTAGTTTTTGTTTGTAGTACTGATGGAATAGTGTGCACTACGTCAGCCTTTTTGGTTTTGTGTTTGTTGAAGATTGCTAATTGATGACCTACTGCAATTTGATTCTGGTGGGCAGACCAAGAATTTGGTCAAATCGTTAGCCTAAATTCCTGGGTCCTGGCAGAAGTCTTGAGAGATTTTTTTTTTTTTTTTAATAAGTGATAAAAGGTTATATAAACGAGAATAATAATAATAATAGCCCTTGTACACAGGGCGTGCGCTAGAGAGACTTGAGAGAAATTGATGATGAGTTTTATTTTCCTTTTTCAATCCTAAGGAATATAGAGGTACTCAAATGCTGAAATCACAAAATGGAAGGTGTTTTCTTTCTTATGTTCTGATAATATCTTGACGAGGGGAATTAATCGCTGAGAGTTTTTATGCCCGAGTGAGATGATTTTTTTTTTCTTTTTTTGGGGGGGGGGGGGTTCATTGAGGATGGCTTATTATTCATTGATACCAGGGTTAGTCTCAGTTAGTAACTTAGTTCTGCATGGATTGGAGAATGGTATAAATAACTTTTGGTCATTTTATCTCTCTTTTTTATTTAAACCAAGTATCATGTGAGTAGTTATCTTATCAAATAGCAAAAAGGTTTCTGTAGTGAATGCTGGCTGGTTTACATTTTGCAGGTAACACCAAATCTTTACGGTAATCTAGTTGCAAACACAGCCGCTGGTATTGCCGGTGGCACAGGAGTCATGCCGGGAGGTATGTCCCCATATATTTTAATTTCAGAGCGGTTATTCTCCTATATGTTGTCTTCTTCTTCTTATCCTTAATGTATCTGGTCAACCAAATTGTTATGAACATATGAGAATTTGAAACCTCCAACAACCTGGTCTTGCTAAGCTAATTCTACAAAAGTAGTAAATTCATTCCGAAGCACTTTAGTAAAAGATCTTATTTGACACACATGGATGGCCTCATATATGATATATGTACAGATATATATATATATATATATTTATATGCACATTTGTATAAAATGTAAGGAGTGAAAAAACGGCTGCAAAATTATTCCATTTGTGTCTGCACACTTATGCCTAGATCTCCTAGCTAGGTGGAACCTATTGCCTGATTATGGGTAGTGAAACCTTTTCTGCAGTGTAAGGTCATATAAAGCCTTTAGTTTGTGATGCATGACTTCTTTTGCAATACAGGAAAATATCATTATTAGAATGCTTGCAGATTAGTGTGAAAATGTTCTGCATCAAATAGATTGGAGTGCTTATGTGTAAAGATTATCAGACAACTGCACCTGAGTCCAACTCAACGGGTATAGTATATGTTAGAATACAGTATGTATAGGAAGCGAACAAGGATCCTAGAAATGTAGATAAAGTTTGAAGGTAAGTGTGACAAACATTTCTGATTAAGAGAAGTACATGTTTGGAGTAGGCTGTTTGGGCAGGTAGCAAAATTAATGTTGACGGTTTGGAATAACTGTTTCCTGGGTACTACATCTGATCTGAAAAGACGAGAATATGTGCACTTATCTTGGTTTCCAGTTTCAACAACCGAAAATTTTAGTTGGGGTTTTTAGTAGAAAGGAATTTATTGTGCTTTCTTATGTAGTTTCATCCAGTGAGCTTCCCCATTTTATTTGAAAATACTTCCAATTTTTTTTAGAGAGAATATATATACTTTACATCTCATAGCAAAGATATGATGAGGATTGATTCTTCTTTTTGGGTATATTCTTTTGAGGGAGGCGATTGTCTATGGTGTTGCAATAAGAATGATCTTCCTCC
>QEOT01004552.1:13045-48045 GCA_003123785.1 Pterocarya stenoptera
ATATATATATATATGATGCCAAAATAAATAAGGTTCACTGATTCATTAATTAGATATCCCCCAAGCTTCCACCTGAGCACCAGGTACACACACAGCATAGATCTAGAGATCCTGTTTATCAAGAGAATAGATGATCTAGCCAATTATTGCAACGGCAATTCTTCTTTTGGGGGGGATGTTGCTATGTGCGTGGCAGGATATTGTCTCAAATTGAGGCGGATAATGTTGGGGGCAACAAGGGATCCACAGTACAAATGATGTCCGATCTTGATCGCACTTGAAACCATTGACAGTCCAGGATCATAGTAGTGAGCTGTTGGTTTTCCTTCCAAATCAACGGCAAGAGCCCCTCCATTCTTCTCCATATTTGGTCGCCCTATGTACTTCTCCATGATTGCTATACACTTCCGGACGAAAGGGTATCTGTATGCTAAATGCCATGACAGTGTGGGCCCCTGCATGCATTACCCCCAAAATAGACTGATCATGATGAAACTGCATGTACTTGCTAGCTGATTATTAAAATTCATGCAGGATCGACCATAGGTCCCCAAAAAAAGGATTTCATCTATGGAAAATAATTTACGCACAACATATTCTATAATATATTGTACAACAATGTATTAAAAAGAATGATATTTTTGTAAAATATCTTATAAAAATATCTTCATTTTATAATATTATTGTGTAATGTGTTGTGCAATATATTGTGCGTGTATCATTACCCTTTATCTATAAGCACCACAAGAAAACCAAAAGATTAATTGATACCCCGGTACATCTATATGCTATTTACAAAAACTTGATCATGCGTGTGTTTATCATGATCGATGATCCTCCTTAACACATGATTCAATCTATCTCGTTAGGTTATATAGATGAGATGAGATGTTTTGTTAAAAGTTAAATAAAATATTATTAGAATATTATTTTTATTTTGAAATTTGAAAAAGTTAAATTGTTTATTATATTTAATGTGGGAGTTTGAAAAATGTGTAATGATGAGATGATATGATTTTATATATCCAACCCGGGCCTAAATTAATCAAGCATCCTAATTTCTTGGATTCTATATATGCACATGATACGATATATAGATCATCAATATTAATGTTTCTCAAGAAACAAACACTACTTCATGAAAAAACAGGGCTATTAATTATTAAAAATGGAAACTAATTAGATCAACCGATATATATAGTACCGTTGCCAATGCAACCCAGTAGTGGCCTTCTCCATCATAGCGGATATTATCCGGCATGCCTGGTAGATGATCAATAAACTCACTGACTTTTCCTTTTTCCTTGCCTTGTAAATGATATTTCCTACACCTTCTCCTGCGCGCATTAGTGACCAATCGTTTATATAAACAAAAAGTACTTAATTAAGGACTAGCTAACATGATGAAATTAAAGCATGCGGCCTGCAAGAGTACTGGAAATTATTAGCAATTATTTAGAACATACGCTGAGGTTTCGCAAAAGATGACATAATTTTGATCAGGCGAGACTGCCACTCCATTAGCAAAGTAGAGATTGCGAACCAGCACCTTTGTTCTCTTGGTCGCTGGATCATAACTCAGAAGTCTACCGTGGGGCTTACCCTCCAATATATCCCAAATGAACTCATGCAATCTATATTTATACGAAGCATCTGTAAAATAAACCATGCCGTCATCTGCTACATCTACTGCGTCTGTCGTTCCGAATTTTTGTCCCTCAGCCTCATCTGTCAACAGCTCCACTGTCCCATCTGCAGCCTTCACCTTCAGGAGGCCCTGCAAATTACATATTCATAGCCAGATTTCATTAATATAAAAAGGGCGCGCCTAATCTGCCGTCTCAAAATAATAGCTGATTTTATCGTTCAGTGTAAAAAAAAATTTTTTTTTCTAATTTTACTTTTTATATTTTTTTTACATATTTAAATATATTTAAAAAATAAAAATTTATCCAAACGGTGCACTTAGAACGATAAAAGGGACGGCAGACAAATATTTTCCATATAAAAAATAAAGTGATACAATTAATAACAGTAACCCTTCGTTTTAATTATTATTTCTTGATTGATGTAGTAGGTGTTGACCAGTTGATGATGTGATATGATTTAGATATTTTTATATGCCAATTATTTTTATTTTAAAGTTATTAAACATGTATTATACGTAATAGTAATGATATCATTACTCAATTTTAAATATTGTATTTTTTTGTAAAAAATTATATTTCATTAACCGAATTTCTTTTCGAGGCCTGGAATCTACGTAGATTTTGTAAGTCAAAAAACTGGAGTGACGTGGCTGCAGGTGTCTACCGGCCGACCGGCGAACAGCCATAACCAGATCTGCAGTTCGCAACGGTAAACGACACGACTGGTCAGTGTTTAGTTGTTTACCTTTTCGGGATCAGCAACCCAAACTTCGTCGTCACGTACAACAGCGATTCCCAACGGTCTGCCTCCGGTGTTTATCCATTTCTGCACCGTCGAGTCATTCACCGTGACCCGGCTGATCCACCCATCTGCGCAGCCCGTGTAGATGACTCCGGAGATGGGATCGTAAGCGACATCTTCCGGTCCCAACAAATGGCCCGCACCCCAGGGCTCCGATCCTCGGAGCATACGATTGTTACTTGCCGGCACGGCAATAACGTACCGAGTCAGCAGGTCCGGGGGTAGAGGAGCCGGGTCGAACGAGTCCAGTTGATAAAAAACTATGGCAGCAAAAATGGGGAGCAATACCGCCATAAAAACCGGGAAAGACCATGAGTTTTCTTTTTCGCGGCTAGAAGCCTTGGTTCGTGAAGCTGAGTGGGAGTTCTTCGAATCGGCCATGATTGGGACTGGGGAGTGAGTTCGGCGACCCGGTTACAGAGACAGAGAGAGAGAGAGAGAGGGAGGAGATATGGCGGATTATTATCGGTTCGAGGGAGCCATTTGAGGTGAGAAATAGTCATTGGCATTGGTTACTGAGAATTATATTATATACTAGTTGGGGCCCAACGTGCGATGCACGTTTGCCTAATTGGGTTCTTTAGTTTTTTAATAAAAATTTGTTCAGTAAAATATTACATAAAATTAAATATTAAAATAAGTTATAAACTTGTCTTTTTGTTGTTAATCATTGCAGTTCTGGACCATATTGGACAGGCCCAATTGAAACAATATTGAAGTTTTTGTGTTGTTGTTGGTTGAACATGGTTGGATCTGCAACAAGTTGAATCATCCACTGTTTTTTTGAAGCTTCTGATGCCATATTTTCTATGAAAGTTAAATTTTTCTGTATATTAAATATTTAGTGAAATTAAATGACGAATAAAAATATATATAATTTATATAAAAAAAAATATAAGAACTGAAAAATGATTTGTGTTTTTTAATATTATAATATATAGTTGAATTAAAAAATATGCAAATAAAAAATGTTGGTTAAATTTTTTTTTTTTTTTTTTGTAGTATGTGGTTGAATTATTTTATATAGAAGGTAATACATATTTTAAAATATGTATAATTATTTTTTGTTGAAAATGAAAAAAATAATGAAAATGAAAAAAGTTACCTCTGCAGCATGATTCATAAAATCGATTGCTGAATGACCTAATGCCTCATCTGCAAGTTCTCCAAACATAACTGCAGGTAATTTTCTTGTCCCATCATCAAGCTCAACATATGCTCGACAACTATAAACAATGGAATTTTTTTTTTTTTTTTTTTGGTTAGAATTGCTAATAATTAGATAGAAAGAATATTTAGAATAAATTATGAGAGTTTATTAAATTTAAATATATACCGTGGTTGAGCAATACTCTGGTGCTTGCAGTGATAACAAAGAAATGTTTCATTTTGATCATGACCAGTTCCTTTGTTACAATTGAGGCATGACATATAAAACAATATTTGATGTAAGTTGATAATGTTTATCCTTGCTTTGATCCAGAATTTTGCTTTCAGTATTATATTAAGAACAATGATTTATGCAGTAACAATAAACAAAAATTTAAAGATGGTATTAAGAAAAATATTTTACCTCCATTGGTTGTAAAGTTTTTAATAATGCAACAACATCAGAATTTTGTGTTATTTCTCGAACACCAACTGATGATAAAGACGCAGATGGATACTTCAAAGATTTTGCAATAATAACTTCAAGTCTTGAATCATTAATGGCCGCCCTTAAAAATAAAATGCAATTTTAAAACGTAGAAATAAAAATTTAAATCTGTAATATATGTAAATAAGAAAAATATTAGTTAATAATTGTTTAAATATGAAATACCATCTTTGCAATAGTTCTGCATCAGGAAGAACTGGATTAATTGTAAATACACTTGTTGGCCGCGATGAAAGAGATAATTCTGCGTTATAAATATAAATAAATATTAGTCAGGAATTTTACGATTTAAAAAGGAATGTAAGAAAAATAATTGTTAAAAATACCATTGTAAGAACGAACTTTCAGCTTTGTTGCAAGTATAATTGGTTTTGTTTCAATTATCTCTGAAATTTTTTGACATTCGTCTTGAACAAAGCGGCCCCACATGATTAGACAAATAAGATTGAAACTATGACATAAAAAATAAAATAATTAATAAAAAATTTATAAAACAAAGATTATAAAATAATTTAGTAATAATAAGAAAAAATAATTATTTTACCCCTGGTCTATAACATACATTTCCTGAATTGTAGTTGGTCCACTTGTTAATGTTATTTCTTTACTTGACTTTATATGGATGGCAATTGCTAAAAGGTCTGATCAATAAGATTTTAAATTATTAGTTTATTAATAAGAGAAAATTTGAAAATAAAATAATAAATTACCTATTTCGGCAATTGAATCTTTATAAGGATCCAATTCTTCTATAGAAACGAAGTTGTACTTTGGTATTTCTACTTGGCTTTCATTTTCTGGTATTTCTTCAATGATCGTTTTGGAGTTGAGAATTCATTGATGTTCATAACCTTCAACTTTGAATTTAGGATTCAACGGCCTGACGTATGCATTTGTAATATAGTATGATCGGAAAATTTGTAAGGAGTCATCTCGTGAATCAACATCTGTGCCAAACATCACCGCCTGAACACGATTTCCCTATATGATAAGACAAAATGTGAGTTTTTTTTTTAATAGTTATATTATATGAGTCTTAAATGAATTTTGTTTTATAAAAAATATTAAATTTGTAAAATATATTTGTAAAAAATAGAAATTATGTTTTTGTGACAAAATATAATTGTATAAAAGGGCAAATATATATAATAAAAAAAATGATAATTTTTTTTGTTGTGGGAAAAAATATTATTAGAAAAATAAATGTTGTACCTCTTGATCAATCAACGTCAAATTTTGGTATTTGACTGGTGACTGTCGTCCAGTTCGTTTGTGAGATTTTTCAGCTACAAGCATTTTAATTTTCCAATTTCTTGTGGTTGGAGAAATGTCTTTGGCTGATGTATAAACAGTTCGCATGTTACTAACTGCAAGTTAGAAACAAATTAAATCCATGAGTATAAAATATAAAAAATATAAATAATTAAAAGATAAAATAAGAAAGAAGAGAATTTGTTTTGATTGGTTAAAAAAAAAAAAGTAAAATATTTAAGATAGGAAAAAAAAAAGGCAATTAAGATCTAATATTTGGTTACCTGTATAATATCAACCAGAAGATGCCAATGTTAATAATTCTGTGTATACAATATTTTTTGTCCAATCATTTTCAGACTCTTCAGTTGTGATCGGCTGTATTAAAATTTTGATTGTAGAAATACTTTTAGCTCTTGATAAAGCCATATATAACTGTCCATGTGAGAAAACTGGATGGGGTAAATATATTCCAACAAAATCCAATGTTTATCCTTGTGATTTGTTTATAGTCATTGCAAAACTTAATTTGACAGGAAATTGAGTCCACTTAAATGGGAAACCATTATTTTCATCTGGATTTGGCAAAAATGGAATTCTCGGAATAAAGACCTTCTTTCCACTGTGATGACCAACTGCAATTTTTGCATGAATGACATTACGATCAAAATTACGACAGATAAGTCGTGTTCCATTGCATAGTCCTTCTGAGGGGTTGATGTTTCTAAGCAACATGATTGGACAATTTTGTTTCAGTAATAATTCATGAGGAGGAAGTCCATTTGGTGTTAGAGAATTCAAGAAGTCTTCCATAACTGCTTGTTCAGATGCATCAATTGACTCATCAAAACTGTAATATCGTTTTAGCTCTCCAGGAAATCTCTGAATCAACAAACTGTTTATGTCATTGACATAACTGTTTTTTGGTGTCAATATAGCTCGATTCATCATATTTGAAATATTTACTGAGTAATCACCAATATCATGAAAAACAGCATCTACCAAACAATCCAAAGAAGCAGCATCATTTTCATATGGGATCAACATAGTTGCAGGAATTTTGACATGTTCCTTAATTGTAATTGGTGGCATCCCATTGCCTAATTCCAATATATACTTTGAGAAGTTTGGATCTAATCTTGCACGCATATTTTCAATTAAATGGAACTTCGTTAATAATGGCCATAGGTAGGAAGAAATCAAGGTAGCATCAATTTGTTGCTGTCTTATGCCTTTTTGAACGACAGGCAGAATTTGCCGAAAATCTCCATCAAACATAACAACCTTTCCATCAAAAGATAATTCTGAGTCATTTATGTCTTTTAACATTCTATCCATTGCTTCTATGGCTTCTTTCTTTGACATAGGTGTTTCATCCCATATAATTAATTTTGTCTTTTGTAGCAATTTTGTAAGTCCACTTTGTTTGCTAACACTACATATTGCATTTTTGCTAACATCTAACGGTATTTTAAACCATGAATGTGCAGTTCGACCTCCAGGTAAAATTGATGCTGCAACACCAGATGACGCTATAGCAAGAGCTATTAATTGCCTTGACCTCACTGTAGCAAGAAGTGCATTATATAAGAATGTTTTTCCCGTTCCACCAGAACCATCAATAAAGAATGCAGCCGCTTCCTTCGAGAAAACTTTTTCCAAGACAAAATTATAAATATTCCGTTGTTCATCATTAAGCATTGTTGCTGCAAGAATATGTTCATCTGGAATTGGAACAGCAAATTCATCATTAATTTCTCTAGACAAGAACTCATCTTGATCAAAATTGATGTTATGGTCCACAAGATGAAATGAATTGATGTCTCTACCCATCGATTCAAGTATTGTTGAGATTGAGTGCAACACTTCTGCTCTTACATTTAACGAAGAATCTTCAATTAACTGGAAATCAGCTGACATGTCTTGTTCAAAACGTTCCCAAAGATGTCGTGGATTGGTAGAATTACAATAAACCAAAATTGTTGCAAATAACCTCCTTAAATTAAAGGGCATTTGATAAAGAGATACTTCATACAAGCATTCTTCTAAACTATTATCTCTCTGCAATAAACTATGCATGGTAGCTGCTTCACGAAACGTTGGAGCCAAAATGCCATTTACTGTTTTCAAATCATCAAACTACAAAGGACCTCTTATATGATTTAATAATATCCGTAGATAATACCTTTCTCCTTCAAAAGGATTTGCTGTAACAATCCGACCTATTACAATTTGTTTCCTTCGAATAGTCTACATCTTATGTTGTTGATTCCAAACATGGAATTCAGGGAACTCTTTATACAACAATTTTCTAGCATTTTTGTCAACTTGATTGGTTGCAAAAAATTCTGTTAACATCGACTTTGCAGAAAAATCAGAATTCAGAACATTGGTTAGGTTTTCATGTGCTTAAAAAGCTACTTGATGTTGATTTTGATGTTGATTTTCAAGATGTAGATGCAAACTATAAATTGCTGGATGAACTTCATTGACAATAAACCCAAATATCCTCCACATAGCTTCTGGCGGAGCAATCCATCGAGCTTATTGAAACCGTTCAATTTCATCAATTTGTTGATTTGTTTGTTCAAAAATCAAATTGAAAGCAATACGGTCATGGCCTTTGTAAATATATTTATAAAGGTACTTCACCGCCTTGATTGTAGAACAAACTTCAACATTAATATGACAGTTAAACATTGCAAGCAAATAAGGATTATATGGAACAAGTCAACGATTATCCAAATCATGCACTCTAACTTTGACTATTATTCCATTGTCTGACCGTCTATATATTGGAAAAGAATCATTTCCAACAATTGTGTTTGGTACAAAGCATTTTGGGTAATTATTCTTGCAGCAACCATTCTTTTTCATGCATACATTTGTTGGATTTAAAATTCCACACAGTCCATGTACTATATGTTTAACAACAGCTGTATACAGATGCAGATTTCTGTCTTTATTAGGCAATTCAGCAGAAACAATCTCATCAAAAGATTCTGGTGCATATAACTTCCAATCTTGACGCAATATAATTAAAAAATGTACGTATGGAAGTCCTCTTTTTTTATGTTCAATAACATAGATATATGCTGAAACTTTTCCAAATATTGCTCGCTTGAATAGTTGATGTTTTAGCTCTTCCAACTAGGCTCTAAAGATTCGAGCAATTAAATCAGGCCGATTTTGAGTTTCTTCATGTGGTTGCAGCTCGTTTGAAATTTCTTTCCAATTTGGATTACATGTGATAGTTAAAAAGATATCTGGTTTGCCATACCATTGAACCAAAGTCATTGCTTCCATGTATCTTTTATGCATATCTCTTGGACCACCAATAAAAGATGAAGGCAGAATCAGACGCTTTCCAACTTGACAAGCATTTGTTTCTCCAAGATTAACGCTATCAACAATGCCTTGATATAATTCAGATCGAATGTGTTGTTGATTGGTACGAAAGTAATCTAATCTTGATGTTTCAATCTTAACGTACATATCAACAACAAATTGTTGAATAAGACGACCAGATAGTAAGAGGATAGACTTGGAGTTTTCTCTACTTGTAACAATAATATTCACGACATGAAACAATTGGATCTTTTCTTTTTTTCTTTAACAATACAAAGGAAAAAGGTGAAATAATTTAGAAAACAGCAACAATATGAAAGGTTAGTTGTTATGTTTAGCTAAAAAAAATTTAACCTTCTTGTTCTCTTCCAAGTAATTCTTCTGCTGATATTGATTGATGAGGATTGATTGTTTGAACTATACAGTTACTTGCAGATACAGATGCATTTTTTTTGTTGATCCTCTGTATGCCTTGATGCCATCCGACATCACCAAAAAGGAATAACAACGGATATTGAAGTGGATCATAGCATCCAAAATAATATTGAATTATATGACTTCCACCAACATGGTTAAATATAAAAATATCACGAGGAGTTACTTGTTCAATATCATCATTTTCAACCTAGATTGCTGCAACTTCGGATGATGTTGGGGCATTAAATACCCGTTGATCTAAACCAGGATCTGATCTTATACGAATTTTTTGATATTCTAAATTTGGAAAATCACCAATAGATCGGAAAAATATAGAATATGGATTGACATGAAGAATATTCATGAGCAGAGCAATAATTGATGGATTTGTTCTATCAGAATCCAGAATGCGATTTTCAAATTCATGTTCGGTGTCATAGAAATATAGCTGCAAATTAGAAGGTCGACCATTTGAAGGGACCAAATCAGAGAGATAGTGATAGATCTGACCTTGAGCTCGAAATGTATAAATTCCTCTGTTTTTTTTACATAAATTTCTGTCAAATCGCCGTTCTATTGCTATGCATAGACAAATATTACACAATATTTCACTGGAAGCTAATTATCTACCACATGTTGAGGTAGAATAAGAATAATGGAGTAAATAAAATTAGAATAAAATGAATATTTTTTTAAACCAATAGTTAAAGTAGAGATAATGGTAAAATAGAATGTCAAAAAAAAAAAACAAATTTTATTTTGACTTCTTACCACAAACAAATGTTGCTGCAGTTCCTTGAGGAGTTGATTGTAGTTGATTAACAGAGAAAGCCTATTTTAGAATAAAAATTATTGTTGAATGGAATGGATATAATAAGATATAATAAAAAAGAGGTTAATTTGATAAATTTGTTAAATCATAAGATATTTAGAAACCTGATCTGTTTTTGTCGGTGCATATGTTGATATTTGATTTAACAAATCCACAGAACAATTCAAATTGGTAGAGGAGTCCAATAAAGTATTTTGTTGTGTAGATCCATCTGAATGTGCCCCAACGATATCAACATTTGGAGAGACCGTTGCCTCTAGTGAGGAAGTCATTCCAACAATGTTAACATCTTTATGGGAAATTTGAGATCTTTTTCTTTGAGATTGTTGAACGATATAATTTTGAGTGTCACCGATAGGTTCGACTTAATCATCTGATATGCTATCAACTGATATAATCATTTGATCAGCATCAAATGGCATTGAATTTCCAAGTTCAATTATGTTTCTTTTAGCAGCCTTTTTCTGAGCATACAATTCTCTAGCTCTTTGCCGAAGCTAAACCTTTTTTTCTTCTGACAAGTCTCTATATGAGATATTTTTTTGCTGATTGTTTTTTAAAAGCTTCAAAAACAAATATTTTGAAAATTAAAAAGTCTTTTTATATAATTTTTTTTATGACAAAAGATATACACAAGAAATAAAATCTTACCACTCATTATGCTAGCAGAGCATATCATAGGTTGGGAAATTGTTTATCAGCATAAAACTCTAACAAATATTTTCTTCCACAAGAAAGAAAAAGCTGAAGAAAAAGTATATAATTCTAAAAATGCATTAAATATCAAGAATAACTTCTAATACATAACATAAATAAATACTTACAATTTTTTCACTCCAAAACGGACTATTTTCGTTGAATTCTGGATTCTACTGATAATATAATTCCTAAATTTCATACAAAAGATAAAAATAATAATTGTCAATATTTGAGAAAAAATTTGATTTTCCAAAACAAAAAAATGGCGAAAAAAATTTGTTGATTATGATAGATTTTCAAATTATTTTAAAGAATTATAATATATATAATAACTATATATAAATAAAAATTTGGATAAAAAAATTCTTAAAAGAAAAAGTTAAAACTTTCTTTCAAGTTAATTAAAATTATGTAAACTTTTGAACTTTCATTGAAAAAAACAGCCCCAAAAAATTTTTGAATATAACAAATTTTCTACAAATATCAAACTTTTTTTCGTTCCCAAGAATTATTTTCAAAAATTTTTTTATATTTGTACCTCAATTTAAGTAAAGAGAAAAATATTTTAAATTAGAATATATAAATAATATTATATATATTATATAAAATTACACAATATTTAAAATTTAATAACATTATTTTTATCACAAATAAATTGTCTAAAAATATAATAAAATTTAAATAAATAAAAAAACCCAGTAAAAGACTAACGATTCTTTGAACGAAATGTTGTAAAATTTTTCATTTTTGTCTATCTGATTTTAACATAAAAGAATCGCGTAAAATTGTATTTTTGAAATAATATGAATTTCTATTATATAAGTTTAGAAATGTTTCAATTTCAATTTTATTTCATGTATTTGTGTTATAAAAAAACACATAGCCGCGGTTTCCGACTTCAAATAGTCTGATAAAAGGCAATTAAGGAAAAAAATCGCGGGGCATTTCGTTAGTTAACATGCTTAAATTTCTTTCGCTTAGTACGTTTGCGTTTGGATTGGTTTTTATTAATAACATATTCTTAAACTATTCTTTCTTTTAAAAAGAATTGGTTTTATAATACAAAACTTTTGAGGGCTTTTATTTGGTAGGAATTCACTTTTAAAGAATTGTATATTGAAAGTTTACAATGTGGTTGAATGGAACAAACAAATAATTAACTTCTTATGGTTTGGAAGAATTTGATATCCCGAACGGTCCATAAACGAAATCTCCACTATTTTGACGTCGACTTTTAAATAAAAAGTCCAAAATCATTCTTCAAATTTTAGTCTTTTAGAGAAAAATTTGCTCTTGCTAATTTATTAACTATTATTTTGTGTATATTTGGTGTACGAAAGAGTTACTTGCTTCCAAAGAGATTCCAATATAAGAGACTGATTAACATTTATGAAATGTTGTAACTTATATGAAACATTGTAGCGAATAGATATTACTTGCCTAACACATAACTTTTATAAATTTTGTTTAAATTTGAACAAAGAGAATATAAAATGAAAAATTAAATTTGCAGTATTTGATATATGTTTTTCAAATACTGTTCAATACTAATTTTGGAAAAGCGTAGTAGAAAATTTGTATACATGAAATGTTCTATAGAATAATTTTTTTGTTCGTGGAAGGATATCATTTGTTCTAAAATTGTTATTAATATAGTCCTTAAATGAAATTATAATATTAGCCAGTAAAATATTTAATAGATTCCATAAATTTGCTAATTAACAGGAAAAAAAAAACCAAATTTGATGTTAGTGTTGCGGTTCTAAAACAATGCAAGCAATACTATAGTCGATGGAGGATAGTGCTTTTGCAAGCAACCCAATAAAAAGTAAACAGAAAATAAACATATAGATTTAATTGTCACCGCAGTAACAATTCTTAAAAGTCATTATAGATGAGTAACAAAAAATACTGAGAACATTCCTCCATTGCAAGAATGTAAAAATACAAATAAACAGAATTTGTTCGTATTTATTCAAAAATTTAAACATAAAAAATATACACTACTAAAACTTCTTTAAGATCAAGCTCGAAAGAACAAAAATAAATTTTATATATTCTTGAAATGGAAGAATATTCTAAATATCTTCAGTTCTCATAAATATAATGCCATCTTTTGCATTATAATATAAAAGGGAAAAACTTCTGATTTCTTGTGTATTCAGAGAAGAAAATATCATCATCATCAAATTAAAAGTTGGAAATAATATCTAGTACATTTTTTGTACTTTCATAAGACTTTAATAAAAAACGATCGTACACATAGATATATATATATATAACTATATATATATTTGCAGTTAAGATTTGGACCAATAGAAGCTGACCATATAGATGAAAATATGATATATTTAATCAACATATACAATTTGGAAAAGGAAAAATTGGATTGTTGGAAAATTGGAAAACTGAAATTTGATTTTTTATGCATTTATGTGGCATCTAATAAATTAATTAGTCAAGTGAAAAAAATAATGATTAGAAGATTATAGAAATTACAATCATATCGCTGAGGTATACATTATATAATGTTTAAAATGTTATTTACTGTCCCAAATAGTTAGCAGATCAATGACAGAAAAGCAAAATAGATGAAAACTTCAAATCCAGCGGCCAATTTTTTATATTCTATAATAGAGTTTGAACGTTTCAATCACACAAAAAGTTAACATATAACAGTCGCACAGAATACCAAATGGGAAAAAAAAAGGACCGCTAGTTTGATTTCTTCTATTGCCTGCTAATCTATCAATGAACCCAACATCATTAGGTGTAAATAATTTTTTCTGACATTATTTATTTGACCCCCAGCAAAATAATTACAATTTTTATAAGATTTAGAGGCAAATCTTAAACCATAATCTTCTATTTTCATAGAAGTTTCACCAAAAAGTAGAGATAAGCATCAAAAGTCCAAATTATACTACAGCAAATTAAATCTATAAAAATAAAACAAGAAGGAACAAAGGAGGAATGCTAAATTTTACAAAGGTAAAAAGTTTATAGAACAAACAGAAACTATAGAATTCGCTTACATATATTTACAAAATGCAACTACTGATAAAAAATTTTAAAAAAATATATAACAAATTTTAACATTTGAAAAGCATTTCAAAACAAGGTACTACTATGACAACAACATATTGCGTTAAATAAAAGGGCATTGAAAAACCAAAAAGTACAAGCAACGTGAAGAAAATAACACTTAGATACACAGAAACTCTAAACTTATCCTCATATTAAACCAAAAATTATGGAACAACAAAAATAAAATAAATTATGAATTATTCATATCTATATATATAGAGTTAAATCAAAATATGTTGTTTACCATAGATCATGAAAGATATCCAGAGCAAAATATTCACATGAAAACAACTACCCTAACTTTTTTTTTTTTTGATAGAAATAGTCACATTTTATTAATGGTCCGAAGTTACAACTGTTGACTTATCAGTACATGGATAATCCAAACTATAAGCCAAACTACGCAGCAGCTCTGGGGCTTCTTTATACACAAATTACATTGTGACGGACATTGTCTTAACTTCTAAAAACTTTCTCAAACACAGAGAAAGCGTTCTGTATAAACAGAACTTGCAGGCCCCTTCAATCCTCCTAAGGAGGATGAGTATGGGACACAGCTATGGACATTAAATCCAATAGCCTATTCTAATAAATTACATATTAAAAATAAACGAAACAACTACAACTAAACAAACTAACAACAAACAAGACCGCAAGCACTGATGAGAACCCGGACGACACGCCCACCGCAAGCATCGGCATCTCGAGCCCAGACTGAGCGAGTACCCAGTTAACGTACGGACCACAACAGCCGGCCGTACGATCACCAGCCGTAGCATCTCTCACCACTCTCGAACAGCTCTTGCCCCAGATTACGTCCGATCCAAAAGCTCGACCACCTCACTCGAGTCAACAAAACAACAACCAACTAGAGAAATAAAACAACACAAATACTGAGAAGAAAAAAACACTGAAAACGAAGGACAGCCAAGATCAAAATGCGGATGAACAGTGCACAGCGGTCATCTGTGGCGCTACCGGACACTATTCAAGCTGGGAGGAAAACCGTCAATCACTCTTCGAAAGTCCAGAGTCAGAGATTCCGCAGAATCCGTGCGTGGCGTTAGCAGATGGCTCCTTGGTGGCGCGTGATGGCCACGCGCCGTCTGATCCAAAAACTTCGTCCCGCACGTGCGGGTTACACGCCGCTCCGATGGACGCCGGATTTGGTTGTCTTGAAGATCGGCGGCTGAGCGTCATACCGGTGAGGCGCGTGTAGGAGGTTGATGGCTGGAACGACTCGGACGGTTCTCCTCCTTATTTGGCCTGAAAAACAAAATGCAAAACAAAAAACTACAGACGACTAAATAAAAGGGACAGAGGGGAGGGGGGAGGAGCCGAAGCTCCCCACCCCTCACGGATGAACTGGAGTCTGGAGAGTTCTAGAGAGGGAGCGGGGGGTTTTCTAGAGAGGGAGCTGGAGAGTTCTCTCGATCGACTCAGAGTATCGTATGTAGTGGGACCAACAACTACCCTAACTTAACAGAAGACATCATCTCCTTAGACAGCAAATGAAAAATAAGACGTATTCATAGAAACATCCATAAGAAGATAACTATTAAGACAAACAAACCTTAACTAAACTGACCAGGAAATCAGTAAGTCCAGGTTGCCTGCACCAAACATAAACAGATCAGAGGAGCTAAAAGCACATAAAAATTAAAGAAGTATCAGAATCAACATTCAAGAAACAAACCAAACCAACACACGTAGATACCAGAGCCAATGTAGAATAACATCCATAAACATTGAGGACCATAAAAAAGACATGAGATTTTCGAATTAGTTAAAAATCATAATGCAACTACAAAACTCAACCATAAGATCAAGGAAAAAATATGCAAACGTATAAATAAAAGAAATAAAAAACACAACAGAAACAACCCGTGGTCTCAGACAGAACCAACATGACAACACAATTTAGCCATGTCATGGTTTTAAATATAAAAGATGGAAACAAACAACCGGTGGTCTCAGACAGAAGCAACATCACAAAAGAATGTAGCTACGCCGCAGTTTCAGATACCAACGATGAAAACGACAGGGAAGATAATCATGGGAACTAAAGCTCTCCATTTAAAGCATAGAACTGAAGAAACACAGACGCAACCATTTAAAATCAACTCTACACCACAGCAAAAGGACAAAAAGATTGACATCATAAATCTAACAACTAAACTTACAGGTACACGAAATGAGCACCTTCATAAACAGAACAACCATGCAGAAAAGAACAAGGCAAAGAAACAGAATGTTTAAAACGCACAAAAAAAATAACACAAATGGACTAACAACAGACGTACCACTGAAAAAGGAAAATATTTCAGAACTCCAAGAGAATGGAAGACAGAGAGTGAATGAAAGAGTGAGTTTATGTTTGTAAATGCAAATCGGAAGGATATTATAAATAGATATAGATATATATAGACGTAAAGTAAGGACCTCGGTAGGATATATCCAAAAAGAGTAATAAATGAAGAAAAGACTGATGCAGAAAAAAGATAAAGTACATTTATTAAACTTTTTCTATTGTCGGCAATATAAGGACAAGATAAAAACCCGAATAGTGAAGCCATCCTTTCAAGTTAACAAATTGCAGAAAACTTAACTGCATTAAAAATTTAATTTTGTAGAAAAGGACAAAAAAAAAATCTTTGACAAACTGACCCACACAAAATTTAAACAGTTGATTAAAACGGCGGCTACAGAAAGCTCAAATTGGAACTCAAATGAACCAGCAAAACCAGAAAGGAACAACACAATTAATAAACAAAAAAAAGCTAAAAAGTAACGAACTGAACTAACTATTTCAACTAATGAAACAGATCTGGTAGAATATTTTAAAATTAAAATCTGAAAAATGAAACCAAAAAGATCTACACGAATATCAAACAAAATTAATGTTGAAAATACAATTATCGAGACCATCAAAATACTGACAGATGCATTTAAGAATACATTAATGCACTGACCAAAGGCCGACACATGCATCTCAAACAAAAGTTGCACTACAAGAACGGAACCAAATACGAAATGAAGGGCAGAAAACATAGGACAGGATGCACGGGAAAGGGAAAAAAGATTGGGCAGATTATATATATAGGAGATATAGATATATACATATAAAATATATGTATACAAATATATAATAACTATACATAACTATAGATATAGATGGAAATAAAAATAAAAGTAACGTATACAGACAACACATATAATAGCTGCAGATACGGAACAAGAAATTCACTGTAAATCACTGTAGCTCCCCGATTGCCACTTATATAATAGATATAGATATAGATATAGATATAGATATAGATACAGATATAGATACAGATACAGATACAGATAATACCTATAGAAGATATATATACGTAGAGATAGATATCTATATAGATAGATATAGCTGAAAATATATATATATCTATAAATATAGCTGAAGAAGCAGATAGCTACTACAAAAATCATAGAACCCAAATATTAAATTGCAATCGGAATAAAACTAAAAGCTAAGAAAGTAAAAAAATAAACTTCGCATAATCAAACCAAAAAAAATAAAACAGCATCAAAATCTTCACTGCATAAAAACTTAAACTAAAGAAAGAATAAAAATAAAAAAATAATAGAAGCAAAATATTAAATTACAACCGAAAAGAAATATATCTATATGTATTAAAAAAAATAAAACTCAAACCTAACAAAGTAAAAAAATAAACTTCCCCTAATGAAACCAAAAAAGTTTAAACACAATGAAAAGGTTCACTGCATAAAAAGTAAGATTGAAGAAACTATAAAAATCAAAAAGTCTTTAGAACAACAGTTATCTAAAAAAATACAGTTGTCTAAAAAACTAAGAAATTTCCGAATTAAAACGTTTATCTAAAATTCCAGAAAAAGAAAAATAGATTTTTTATTGCATTTGCGAAACATAAAAACAAAAAAATTACATATTTCATGAAAACTTCTACTGAAACGAAAAATTATAGTAGATGATTCAGCATAACGATGAAAACCAAAAAAAAAAAACTTTTATCAAGCTCTACTGGAAACAATCAAGGAAGAAGATCAGGAAGACAACCCGAACAAACACAACAGCAAAACTCCCCCCCGGCAAAAAAAAAAATATCACCTTCAAAAGAACACCAAAACGCACCACCAAAGACCAGAACTTTGATCAACTGTCACAAAAACATCACGGGAAAAACAGAAGAAAAACACACAAAGGCAACCCAAACCGCACCCAAAAATGAACAGCTCATCATCGACCACCGAATGAAAGTGGAAATTAAAAAAACAATGTAAATTTTACAGAAACCAAAACAAATCCAGAAATATCACATAAACTACAAATCACAAACCAAAACAAATTGACAGATATCACATAAACTATATCAATAAAAATTGAAACTCTCATCTATCATGACCACAATAATACCACGGGAAAAATGGACTGATTACACTGAAAGCCAACCCAAATGCCATTTTATACAATTGGTTTCAGAAAAATGGAGTACATCATTGACCACGGGATCAAAACGAAAATAACGAGAAATTTTAAACTTGAAACAAGCTAAAAAAACACTTCCAAACAGCAACAAAACACACAAAAACACACGGGAAAACACCCAAAAGAACCAAACAGGAAAAATCAAAGCGCAACTGGTTCATTCCTTTCGAAAACCCCCAAAAAAATGGCATCTTTTAAACGACAAACATTTGCACCAAAACGAAACAACCAAAATCACCAAAAAGAAATCTGGAAAATAAGCAAACAGATACTCGAGGAAGTCGTTCAGACCCTTCAAAAATCAGGGAAAAAAAATCTCACTTTAAGCCATAACAAAAAAAATCTAAACTTTAAGGCACAACAACATCCCAAACCAAACGAAAGAACAGGAAAAGCCAACAAAAAATCCCCAAACCGAGCAAAGGTCGTGGCTTTTGCGGAAACACCACCAAAAACAGCAACCAAGTACTCCCAGAGAAGCCGAAATAAAAATCAACTGCACACTAAAAGAAACAATCAACCACACCCACACGCAGAAAATGAAAAAGAAAGAGAAGACAAAGAAGCGGAAAACCTAGAAAAGCCATGCGAAAGAGAGAGCAGCGAAGAGACACCGGGGAAATGAGAGAGACGAAATGAGAGACACAGCCAAATGGGAGAGACGGGCGGAATGACCGAAGGGGCTGCATAAATAGTTACAAGTAAAGACCAAAAAGACCCCCAATACACGGAAACAAATGGCAATAAATCAAAGGGTAAAAAAGGCAGCACAACACGCACGGAATGGAAAACACGGAACGGAAAATTTACTGTTTATTCACTGTAGCTCGTCGATTGCCGCTTATATAATAAGTATAGATATTATAATAGGACATGAATTTATTTCGTATCGGCAACTGCAACTCTATCCAGGTCAAATTGGGGCGGCAGCCTATCTCTTTCGAATAATTATTTATCAAAACAAATATCTACGAATAATTAGCTGGGAAGCATGCATCAGCTTGGACATGATGGACATTGGACAAGGACCTAAATTCATTGCCTTCGGATTCTCAAAATTAAAAAAGGATAGATTGCTGGACATGTTTGTATTTTTCTTTGTGTAAGGTTGTTTTTAGATTAATAAAAACTCAAAAAAATTGTCCTCCCTTCGCGTTGTCAGATGGTGGGGTTTGGTGTACCTTACCCTGCTTTGTCGGGATATGGAGGTTGTGTAACATCTGTCCTGTACAGAGGTGGTATTTTCTCTAAGATTTAGATCTTTAGAGTTTTACCGTCTGGACTAGACCTTGTCAAACACGTATATGTATTGAGATGCTCTTAACAATTGTAATTTGTTTGTTTTCAAGTCATATTTGTATGTCCTATCTTAATGAAGGATGAAGATCCACTTTTATAAAAAATAAATAAAATAAAATAAAAAGGATAGATTAACCATTTGTTTAGAAGCATGGATTAAGACTGGCTGCCAGTGCATCTTAAAAATTTGATTAAATATTAATAAAATAATCTGTATTAGAAGAGTCAAAATGAAAAGACTCTAACATATACGCACTACATATATAAGTAGGAGGTTAGGCTGAAGAACGTGTACATTTTTTGTATATGAAAAACTAATATATTGCACAAGCAGAAAATAAGGTTACTGTAGGAAGAACATGTACAGTAATATACATTTTTGTGCAACCTAACCTACATTTTTGTAAGCAGGAGGTTAGGAGCAACCTAACCAAGTACTGCAAATTTTTCATTTGCGTATACATTTTTTGTATATTAGTTTGCAATATATACAAGCAGGAGGTAAGGTTTTTGCACATTTTTTATAAATGAAAAATAATAAGTTGAGGAAAAATAGTAGTTGGAAAACAAATAATTTAAGTAAAAATTAAAATATTAATTAACATATTGTTAGTGTATTTGTAAAATATGAAAAAAATAATTAAAAATATTATTTTTAAAAAAATAATATTATATTATTATTTTAACTAATCCAATCTGGAGTTATATTTTGGATGTTTTTGATTTTATGCAAAACATGTAGTAGTTTTTGTCATTAATACTCTTAAATCATATGCTAGTAAAAATTTTAGTTTGACTTTTATTTTAATTTAATGTGTATAAATATTTAAAAATATTATTTTATTAAAAATTGTAAATTATAAGCTGTAATTGGGTTGTAAGTCTAATATCACTGCTCTATTTTAAAATCAAACGATCATATTTCCTATTTAATTGATATAAACGTGATCTTTTTATTTATAGTATTTTGTTTTAACGATTATTTTAAATAATGATAGTTTTTATTTGCAAATTAACATTATAATTGTGAGATATTGTTACTATGCTATATATATCTAACCGAAGTGAGTAAAATAAAAATGATTTTTATTATACGCTGCAAACACAGAAGAATATATATAATGTTCTAAAACTGATTTTGGGACGCTCCTATGGTCTCTACGTAGTTCACATCGTTTTCGTGAGCTACTAAAATCTCTCGGAAAAATCTAGTTGTAAGCGATTCTGCGCACTAATATGCGCACCCATTCAATATGATTGGTCATAAAGTAGACATTATTGAAAACAGTGCTAATTTGAATTTAAAATATGAAGGCAACATCATTAGTACACAGATTGGTACACAAATTTGCTTGTACATAGCAAAACTCAAATTTCTCAGAAAAGAGTAGGGCGGCTAGAGCGCTCTACTTGAGTACTGCTTGTGGTTTTTCAACCTTTTTTTTTTCATTTTTTATTTTTTTATTCACATTTTTTTAATAGATTTAAATATTTTTAAAAAATAAAAAAAAATACATCAATATATTTAAAATCACTTCTTTAATCATTAAGTAAAAAAAAATTTACCAAACGATACGTTTGGGGCAGCATAGTAGCCTTTTTCCTTAGACAAATCCACGTACTAGTATGTAACGGTAGAGTCAGTGTTTACCTTTTCAGGACAGCAACCACAACTTCATCGTCACGTACAACAACGATTCCCAAAGGCCTGCCGCCGGTGTTTATACATTTTTGCATAGTTGAGTTGTTCACCGTGACCCGGCTGATACTCCTGCCAGCGTAACCCATGTAGATGGCTCTAGAGCCGGGATCATAAGCGACATCTTCCGGTCCCTATAAGTCCCCCATGCCCACAGGCTCCGATCCTCAGAGCATGCAGTTGTTACTTGTCGACACGACAATGACATGCCAAGTCAGCAGGTCGAGGGGTAGAGAAGCCAAGTCGAGCTGGTCGAGTTGATAAAAAAGTGTAGTGGCAACAACGCACTACAAGAAATGTGCCCAATTCTGGCAAGACCAATCACCCCAAAAAGGATAAATTTCAGACGTGATTGGTAATTTGCGGCTACTTTAGCCTGTTCCCAAGTCGCTGCAATCTCCCTGTCTTAATTGATAAGTTGCAGCAAGAAACCAAAACCAGCAGCAACAACCACATGCTTTGCGTCAACTTTTCTCGCTGCAATTATCATAATTACCAGCGGCAAGAAGTTTGTATCCCATTCAAGTCCTAGCCACAAATTGTCATCATTTTGCGGCGGTTTAGTTCCACCACAAATGCGATTAAGATTTGTGTAAGCCAATCCCAGCATATTTGTATTGGTTGCAAATATTCTCTTGCTGTGCTATAGATCGCCGGTGATAATCTTTAGCCGCGATAAATTTCTGACAGGAAAAACATGCGGGGTAGATGCAAATAGTTATTTGGCATAACATAAGGTCGCCACAATTAAGAAAAATAATTTCGCAAATCTTATTCCGACGATTGTTATACTCGCCAGAAATATTTTGCCCCCGACAGTTTTTAATGCTGGAAAAAGGTCGTTTTCAGCGATGTATGTCGCCAAGAAATGTGTTGATTTTTTTTTTTTGTTCTTTTTTTTTTTTTTTAATTTACCGCACAAATTGTAGCCAATATTGGCAATTTGTAGTAGTGAAAATGTATTTTCTACCTACACTAGTGCTTAGCATTATCTGTCAATTTATTGTTACCCAATTATGCTAAGATGGTTTAAATACTAATTCATCCATCATATTTGCTGCTTAAAAAAATCACTTAGCTGAAAAACACAAAAGCAATATAATTGAGATATCAAAATCTAGGTAGTGTATAGAACAAAAGAAAGAATGGGCTAACTTCATCCATTCATGAAGAACATACAGGGAATACAAGCGCATGGTTGATTAATCAGCCGTTCATGACAAACCCAACGATCACATTAGCCACAATGTCATTGTTTATACATAACTAAAGATGCAACAATATGTCCAGTACGTAATTAGTAATGCTCATCCATCTATCTTGATCAATTACCCAGAAACTAGTGCAACAAATATATATGAACTCAAAAGCTGATCTCAACTTCCAAAATCACCCACTTTTTCTCAAGGAGCACTCCTTTTCCCGTCCTTTTACAGTCTTGCATGTCTTCTAATTTCTACTAAACATGTGTAAAATATCCATGCATCTACAAAATACAACCAAAGAATATTTGAAGTACATTAAACGTACAACCTCTTGCAATAATGTCTTCACTACCACATTAATAAAACTACATTTATACCAACATGGCCGTACATGCTCAACCATCTGTAACCAAGACATACATTGATGCTGAACATGATCCATGGAGGTGACCAAAGTAAACCAGCAAGCACAATAAGAAATAAAATAAAATATCCAAAACTATTAGTTCAAAATTAACATCAAACTAAGTTTTTGCAGCATTCCACCAAGCACATTCACGTTATAAAGAATTCCATATGCCATCAATGTAAAACCATATTCTAAAATACACAAATCAGAATTCCAGGCCAAACTACATAATTAAAGAAATAATTTACTAGCTTTGACATGATCTACTACAAACACTCATGGATATATATCAACATTCCCAAACCAGCCTTTATAGAGACTTTAAACTCTATATCATAAGAAGGTTATCATGTGCAAAAAACTATTAGCCAAGATTTAACCCAAAAATTCCATGTCATCAATGTGCAACCATATTCTATAATACATAAATCAGAATTCTAAGCCAAACTACAGAATTATGGAAATAATTTTAAGACATCTCATGATCTACTACAAACAGTCATGGATATATATCAACATTCCCAAACCAGCTAATGTAGAGACTTTAATCTCTATATCATATAGAAGGTTATCATGTGCATGAAAACTAGTAGCCAAGATTTAACCTAAAAATCACAGCAATTAGTTTTTG
Organism: Pterocarya stenoptera; assembly: GCA_003123785.1. Classification (NCBI taxonomy): domain Eukaryota; kingdom Viridiplantae; phylum Streptophyta; class Magnoliopsida; order Fagales; family Juglandaceae; genus Pterocarya; species Pterocarya stenoptera. The sequence goes on from QEOT01004552.1 coordinate 36,538, forward strand.
GTATTCGATTAAAAACTAGGAAGTGTTGACACCCAGCCACTAATTACATCAATTACACTCACGCCTAAACACATTACTTGAGTTGTTCTTTAAATCGTTATATGGTTCATTTCAACATAACAATCATTCCCAAACATTTGCCTCAAACCACCAAGTATATATTCAAATAAACCATTAATACATAACCTTGTTATTGTATAAAACTGGTGTATGAAATGAGGAAAGCAAATATTTAACTATCCATAAAACTTGCCCACAAATTTAAATCTTTTCTCAAACCAATATGAAGTTTATATATAATGTACACCAAAATGTAAGTGCAGCAAACCAGCAAACATTCAATTGCCCCTAAACTCCAACCTTCAAAGTTTAAAATAAATTTGATCATCAAAATGATTCACGAAATACTCAAAAGAAAGCAATGGACATATGTTTGCATACACTCATCAAAAGACATGCCATTTTTTGCAACTTTGGACAATCTCATTAAAATAAAAACCTGCTCTACTCTTTGGTTTGAAAGCCCAAAATTGATTTGCAAAGAAATATTAAGACTCACTTTGATAGTTAACAGTGGGTGCTTTCTTTATCCATTTTCAGGATGATTGAAGTAACAAGATCAACTAAAGGGATTTCCTATATTCTTTCTAAAAAGGATGAGAAATACCTCCCGCAGTGGCCAACAATAAACATTCCAGATGTTATAAGGCCTGACGTTTCCAGGTTCCCCACCACTTACTCGCTGCAATATCTGGATTAAGAAGTTATGCCACCATGAGAAAAAGGGATATGATACCTACAAGTAACTCGGAACGCAATCAGTTAGGTACTCTATCCAATATTGTAATAGAAAAATAACATCACTCAAAAATGGATAGTGATGAATTTTAAGTTAGAAAAATCAGTGAAGTGACCGTAAGCTTTGCTTTCTCTGCTGTGATGAAATCCACATTTTATTCTAATGCAAATAAAAGCTATGGCAAGCATCGACAAGCAAATGCTTCAAATTAAAAAATATATATACAAAAAGTTGTAACGTCTCAAATATATTTTTCGAGCTTAATTTTCTGTTCTAGAAAAAACTAGAAGGATCAAGGTCGATCTTATGCCGTTAATGTTCGAGCTCTAGAATTCATAGTAGAATAGCATTAGATCCATCAAATTTGTTTTCCCCTTTTTAAAAATTCACCGAGTTAATTACTTGCCATGAGTCCATTAACTTGATGTAGCTATCCCTAGTTCAAGTTTGTACACCCCAAATAAGAGAGAAAGATATAGAACTCATAATATTTATTAAATATTTAATGTCTTTTGAAAAAATCTAAAGTGTGGACATGTGGTAATTAATATTGTATAATTCATTTCATGTGTCTATTTTAGTTTCAAATCTTAAGAGGCATTTTTCCTGATATTATGATATTATATAAAATATAAATCAATTAGTATCGTTGATTTATTATATTTCCATTTTTCCATTGACCTCATTAGACATTCACTGACAAATAGATATTTGTGTCTTATATTCAATGATAATTAAGAATAGCAAAGAGGTAGCCCTCAAATTCTCTCACCCGCATTCTTTCTTCTCCATCTCCTTTTCTATTATATTTTCTTTTTACATGGTATTAGAGCATACTCTCTCTTGGTATCTCTCATAGAATCGTTTGTATCCGTACTTCATCTTCTTGTTAGCATGCATGTTCTTTCACTTTGATATTTACATAGCACACTACATTAGTTTAACAATCTTTTAGCACTTGATAGGTACAGTTCTTTACACACCATTTATGTTCATTTTTAATCTGGTTTTTCTCATATCAAATCACCAATCGAATGTACGAGTTGTCGTCGGCATTTTGGCACCAAAGCCACCGACTTCCATGTCTCATCTTTGTAGCATTTTTTTCCCATTTGTGATAAGTTTCCTATTCAATATGTTATTTGGTATTCTTTTTCCTTCACCACACGTCCTCTAGAGATTTCCTAGACAGTTAATCAATTGTTTCTCTCTTTTTCATCATCAATCCCATACATCGGTTTGCCTTCACACCTTTGTCTCTCGCAGTATTTTTTTTCTTGTTTGTAATAAGTCTCAAATTCAACGTGTTATTTGATGTTCTTTTCTGTTTACCACACAGCCTTGAGAGTCCTTCTACGCACTAAGAGGATTGTTTCCTTCATTTTCATCATCAATCTTGTATATCAATTTTCTTCCACGCCCTCCACACGCTGTCTAAAGTTTTAAGCCCACTATCCATTTGTGCCATGCACCACAACAACATTCTATTGGGTCGTCAGTCGGATCCCCATCCATCTAGCCACGGACAACGTGATCTTATTTCAAAATTCAAGATAACATCTTCATTATCATCCTAAGTTGGAGAAGATGTTAGAATATTACCATACTTATGATACAATATATTTATAATATTTTAACATATCTATGTTAATATGAGTACTCATTCTTTGTCATATTGAGTTTATGGACAATGCTAGGGTGCACACCAATGCAAATGGTTTTTTTTCTTTGAAGCATTTTTTAAACATCTTTAATCAATAAAAAAAATACAAATTCATTAAGAGCTACTTTCTTAACTATTAAGAAAAAATGCTTCTCCCGCTGGCCACCCCTAACGAACAGGGATGAAATTTTCATTTATAGAATATGCAAGTTGTAGAGAAAAAAAAAAAAACTAGTGAATAAATATGTGAATAATATAAAAGAAAATTAATTTTTTAATAATAAATTCTTTTTAAAAAAAAATCACAATATTTATATAATCTATAATTGTATCTAACATTCTTTGTTCGTCTATATAATATATATCTATATATATATAGAATATGATGCCAAAATAAATTAGGTTCACTGATTCATAATTAGATATCCCCCAAGAACCAGGTACACACACAACTAGCACAGATCTAGAGTTAGAACAAGATCATGTTTATCAAGAGAACAGATGATCAAGCCATATATTGCAACATAAATTCTTCTTTTGCTATGTGGCAGGATATTGTCTCAAATTGAGGCGGATAATGTTGGGAGCAACAAGAGATCCACAGTACAAATGATGTCCGATCTTGATCGCACTTGAAACCATTGACAGTCCAGGATCATAGTAGTGAGCAGTTGGTTTTCCTTCCAAATCAACAGCCAGAGCCCCTCCATTCTTCTCCATATTTGGTCGCCCTATGTACTTCACCATGATTGCTATACACTTTCGAACGAAAGGGTATCTGTATGCTAAATGCCATGAAAGTGTGGGCCCCTGCATGTATTACCCCCAAAATAGACTTATCATGATGAGAAACATGTACTAGCTAGCTGATTACAAAAATTCATGCAGGATCGATCATATATACGTACCCAAAAAAAATGGATTTTATCAATAAAAACCACAATAAAACCAAAAGATTATCCTCATTAGTAGGGGTGAAAAACCGACCTATCGGTTCGGTTCAGAGTTAAAATCGAGACCGCACCGGCCGGTGAAGGTAAAGAAAACCGTTGACATCGGTCTCGGTTTTCTACCGGTAGACTTGCCAGTGTCGTCGATGGTGTGAAGAGAGAGAGAGAGGAATGAGAAACATGGAAACAGATTCACTTAAATTCAAACTCCATCATCACATATTTACAAAATTACAATATATACAACAAATATTAAGTGATTCAAAACAAATATCACACTATCACAACACTATCGGTACTCTTGGAAAAATAAAAGAACGCTGATCCCCATCAACAAACCTCAACGAATGGGAGATTGGAGCTTGAAACGACGCAAATGGATGAAATGGCGCAAATGGATGGAGGGAGAGAGGGAAAGCATCGGGGAGAGAGAGAGAGAGAGAGAGAGAGAGAGAGAGAGAGAGAGAGAGAGAGAGAGAGAGAGAGGCAGGCCGCTGCCGCTACCGCTAGAGAGTGGAGACTGAGATGAGGACTACACCGCTGCAGATGCTGGAAGGGATGAGAGCCAAGAGGAGTGCTAAGGGAGTGAGGGCGCTCGAAATCATAAGTGGCTGAGAGGAGGGTTGTTTAAACGCTAGGCATAAACAGTGTCGTTTGGCATAAACCAAACGGTGCCATTCTCTCTCTTTTTAAAAAAAAAAAAAAAAACTACATAAACAAAACGACACCGTTTCACCTATTTAAGTGAAACGACGTCATTTGAGAATGGATTATATGTAAAAAAAATAAAAAAAAATAAAAAAATAAAGAGTTTAAGACGTCGGCCAGTTCAACAGTTTTCTCCTAGTTCGAACTGAGACCGAACTGGTCGACGCCGGTTTTGATAAAATTCCACCACCTGCCAACCGGTTTCGGCCAGTTCTGTGATCGACCAGCCGGTCTGAGTCAGTCCCTGTCGGTTATTTGGTTTCTTGTACAGCCCTAGTCCCTAGAGTATTCTCAAAAGTTTATTTATAATATTTTTTAAAATATATCATTAAAATTCACTTTTTTATTTTATATATTCATTTTTATAATATGTCATACATAAATTTATCTATTTTTTATATCATTTAAGTATTATACTTTTTAATATATTTTATTCATTTCAAATAAAATAAAAAGTAGAAAGTAGAGAGAGAAATGAATAAAGAGTATAGAAAAAAAGTATAAAGAGAAATAAATAAAATATTTATACAAGTGTACAGTGTCCCATAGATGTAAAGGTTGTATTGTAGCAAACTAGATATTAGTGATAAAATACATAATCCGTTGGATGGCCTATTGTGAGCTCTTTCCTTCAAATTTTACAAAAACATGCCTTACACATAACCCATTAAGAATGCTCTAACACATGGTATTTACAAAAACTTGTCTGTGTTTTCCATGATGATCCTCCTAACACATGATTCCATATTTCCATCTAAATTAAGCAGGGATCCTAAGTTTTTGGATTCTATGCACATACTACTATATATATATATATATAGATCATCCATATAATTAATGTTTCTTAAGAAACAAACACTACTTCACGAAAAAACAGGGCTATTAATTATTAAATGGAAACTAATTAGATCAACCGATATATATAGTACCGATGCCAATGCAATCCAGTAGTGGCCTTCTCCATCATATCGGATATTATCCGGCATGCCTGGTAGATGATCAATAAACTCACTGACTTTTCCTTTTTCCGTGCCTTGTAAATGATATTTCCTACACCTTCTCCTGCGCGCATTGGTGGTCCATAAATATATATGTACTATATATATAAATCGGAATCATTATAATAAACAAAAAAGTACTTAATTAGGACTAACTAACATGGAATTAAAGCATGCCTGCAAGAGTACTGGAAATTATATATTAGCAATTAATTAGTACATACGCTAAGCTTTCGCAGAAGATGAGATAATTTTGATCAGGCGAGACTGCCACTCCATTAGCAAAGTAGAGATTGCGAACCAGCACCTTTGTTCTCTTGGTCGCTGGATCATAACTCAGAAGTCTACCGTGGGGCTTACCCTCCAATGCATCCCACATGACCTCATGCAATCTATATTTATACGAAGCATCTGTAAAATAAACCATGCCATTATCTGCTACATCTACTGCGTCTGTCGTTCCGAATTTTTGTCCCTCAGCCTCATCTGTCAACAGCTCCACCGTCCCATCTGCAGTCTTCACCTTCAGGAGGCCCTGCAAATTACATATTCATAGCCAGATTTCATTAATATAAAAAATAAAGTGAAACAACTAACTACAGTACTCTTCGTTTTAATTATTATTTCTTGATTGTAGTAGGTGTTGATCAGCTCATGATGTGATATGATTTAGATATTTTTATATGCCAGTTATTTTTTTAAAAAGTTAGTAAACATGTATTATACGTAATAGTAATGTTATGGATAAATTTTAAATATTGCATATTTTTTTGTAAAAAATTATATTTCATTAAAAAAATACATTTTTTACACTTTTCATAATAAAATACAGAAACAAAAAATACAGTTTATTATTAGTAATGGAAATTAACCCAATTTCTTTTCGAGGCATGGAATCTATGTAGATTTTGTAAGTCAAAGACTAGAGCGACGTGGCTGCAGGTGTCCACCGGCAAGCAGCCATAACCTGATCTGCAGTTCGCAACGGTAAACGACTGGTCAGTTGTTAGTTGTTTACCTTTTCGGGATCAGCAACCCAAACTTCGTCGTCACGTACAACAGCGATTCCCAACGGTCTGCCTCCGGTGTTTATCCATTTCTGCACCGTCGAGTCGTTCACCGTGACCCGGCTGATCCACCCATCTGCGCAGCCCGTGTAGATGACTCCGGAGATGGGATCGTAAGCGACATCTTCCGGTCCCAACAAATGGCCCGCACCCAAGGGCTCCGATCCTCGGAGCATACGATTGTTACTTGCCGGCACGGCAATAACGTACCGAGTCAGCAGGTCCGCGGGTAGAGGAGCCGGGTCGAACGAGTCCAGTTGATAAAGAACTATGGCAGCAAAAATGGGGAGCGATGCCGCCATTAAAACCATGAAAGACCATGAGTTTTGTTTTTCGCAGCTAGAAGCCTTGGTTCGTGAAGCTGAGTGGGGGTTCTTCGAATCGGCCATGATTGGGACTGGAGAGTGAGTTCGGCGACTCGGTTACACAGAGAGAGAGAGAGAGAGGGAGGGAGGAGATATGGCGGATTATTATCAGTTCGATGGAGCCATTTGAGGTGAGAAATAGACATTGACATTGGCTACCGAGAATTATATTATATAATATTATAATGAAAAATTCTATACATGCCATCATTCTATTTTAAAATGTAATATTTATTATTAAATAATTATTTATTACATTTCTTTTATCATTTAATAATAATAAATATACTATATACTTAATAATAATAAATATACTATATATTAATTTTATTTTATTTTATTTATTTTTATATAGAGTAGGGAGATTTGATTCTTGATTCTAGAGATTAAAATATTATCAATTGATGTAAAAGATCTTGGTGCCACGTATTAATATCTGAATTTATTTTTACGAGGAGTATCTGCAACTGCAACTCTATTTTTATCAATAATTATTTATCAAAACAAATATCCACGAATAATTAGCTAGGAACGGAGCATGCATCAGCCTGGACGTGCTGGACAAGGACCTAAGATCATTGCCTATGGATTCTCAAAATTAAAAAGGGTAGATTAGGGCTGGCCTGGGGTAAAATAAGATGAAACTTTTTATCTAATTTTATTTTATTTTGTTATTATAATTTTTTTAAATTTTTACATAAAATATAATAAATAATTTAACATTTTCAAATCTCAATTCAATTTTTTTAAATTTCAAAACAATAATAATATTTCAAATTAATATTTTAAACTTTCATCTAAAATAAAAAATTCACATCTCACTTTTTAAACCTGACCTAACCATTCACTACAAGAGAAATGGTTTTTTGAGACAAAAAATTTTGTCTCAAAAAACTCCAATTTCGTCCCAAAAAAGAATTGGAGATGAAAAAATTTCGTCTCCCATTTGTCTCTAAAAGGCTGTCTCAAAATGTTTTTGGAGACGAAATTCAAATTTCGTCTCCAAAAATCACTTTTAGAGATGAAATTTTGGAGAACCAGTCGAAACTGTTCGAACGGAAAATTTTTTTTGAGACGAACCAATTTCGTCTCAAAAATATGTTCGAATGGAATATTTCTCAGTTCGAACCGACTCGTCCATTCGAACAAAAAAAAATTGAATCGAACAAACAACAATATTTGATACTGTTCGAACGAATAATTTTTGTTCGAATGATTTTTGTTCGAATGTAAATTATGTCCGTTTGAACTATATTATGCGTTCGAATGGCTTATTTGTTGTTCGAATGGTTATGTTTTGATTCGAATGGAATTAGAAATGGTCATTTCTCGTGTTGGACTGGTTATTTACCGTTCGAACGGTATTAATTATACAGAACAGAATTTAATTAATTAAAAATACCATATTAGTATTACACAAATTGTAATTCAAACGTCAATTGTTTAAATGTTTTGAAAAAAAATAATACAAAGAAAATGAAAATAAGAATTAATTTTTACAATTGTGGTGGTGGTATAGAGTTTTGTGACATAATTGACTGAAACTGAAGCATAGCNTTAAGTATTTTTTAAACATTCTTAACTATTAAGAAAAAGAAAATACAAAATTTTAAATAATAAATTATATTCTTTTTAAAAAAAATCATAATATTTATATAATATATAATTATATCTAGCATTATTTTTGTATAAAATCTATATACGTCTATACGTCTATATAATCTATCATGAATATTATTTTTCATTCTTTATACGTCTTTATATATATATATATATAGAATATGATGCCAAAATAAATAAGGTTCACTGATTCATTAATTAGATATCCCCCAAGCACCAGGTACACACACAGCTAGCACAGATCTAGAGCTGGAACGAGATCCTGTTTATCAAGAGAATCGACTATCAAGCCAATTATTGCAGCGGCAATTCTTCTTTTGCTATGTGGCAGGATATTGTCTCAAATTGAGGCGAATAATGTTGGGGGCAACAGGGGATCCACAGTACAAATGATGTCCGATCTTGATCGCACTTGAAACCATTGACAGTCCAGGATCATAGTAGTGAGCGGTTGGTTTTCCTTCCAAATCAACGGCAACAGCCCCTCCATTCTTCTCCATATTTGGTCGCCCTATGTACTTCTCCATGATTGCCATACACTTCCGGACGAAAGGGTATCTGTATGCTAAATGCCATGACAGTGTGGGCCCCTGAATGTATTACCTCCAAAATAGACTGATCATGACGAGAACCATGTACCAGCTAGCTTATTACTAAAATTCATGCCGGATCGATCATATATACGTATCCAAAAAAAGAAAAAAGAAAAAAAAAGGATTTTATCGATAAAAACCACAATAAAACCAAAAGATTATACTCTAGAGCATTTTCAATGGTTTATTCATTTTATTATTTAAAATATATCACTAAAATATATATTTTTTATTTTATATACTATTTTTATAATCTATATATCATATATTAGTTTTTTTTATATCATTTAAATATTATATTTTTAATATTTTTTATTCATTTTAAATAAAGTAGAAAATAGAGAAATAAATAAATAAAGAGTAAAGAAAAAAGTAAAAAATAGAAAGAGAAATGAATGAAATATTTATACAAGTGTGTACAGTGTCCCATAGATGTAGAGGTTGTACTATAACAAACTGGCCGATATTAGTGATAAAATACATAATCCATTGGATGGGCTATTTTGAACTATTTTCTTCAAATTTTACAAAAACATGCCTTATACAAGACCCATTGAGAATGCTCTAACACATTGTATGTACAAAAACTTGTGAGTGTTTTCCATGATGATCCTCCTAACACATGATTCCATCTAAATTAAGCAGGGATCCTAAGTTTTTGGATTCTATGCACATACTACTATATCTATACATATATATAGATCATCAATATTAATGTTTCTCAAGAAACAAACACTACTTCATGAAAAAACAGGGCTATTAATTATTAAAAATGGAAACTAATTAGATCAACCGATATATATAGTACCGTTGCCAATGCAATCCAGTAGTGGCCTTCTCCATCATATCGGATATTATCCGGCATGCCTGGTAGATGATCAATAAACTCACTGACTTTTCCTTTTTCCTTGCCTTGTAAATGATATTTCCTACACCTTCTCCTGAGCGCATTAGTGACCAATCGTTTATATAAACAAAAAAGTACTTAATTAGGACTAGCTAACATGAAATTAAAGCATGCCTGCAAGAGTACTGGAAATTATTCGCAATTAATTAGTACATACGCTGAGGTTTCGCAAAAGATGAGATAATTTTGATCAGGCGAGACTGCCACTCCATTAGCAAAGTAGAGATTGCGAACCAGCACCTTTGTTCTCTTGGTCGCTGGATCATAACTCAGAAGTCTACCGTGGGGCTTACCCTCCAACAAATCCCAAATGAACTCATGCACTCTATATTTATACGAAGCATCTGTAAAATAAACCATGCCATTATCTGCTACATCTACTGCGTCTGTCGTTCCGAATTTTTGTCCCTCAGCCTCATCTGTCAACAGCTCCACTGTCCCATCTGCAACCTTCACCTTCAGGAGGCCCTGCAAATTACATATTCATAGCCAGATTTCATTAATATAAAAAATAAAGTGAAACAATTAATAACAGTACCTTAGTTTTAATTATTATTTCTTGATTGATGTAGTAGGTGTTGACCAGTTGATGATGTGATATGATTTAGATATTTTTATATACCAAATTTTTTTTTTTAAGTAATTAAACATGTATTATACGTAATAGTAATGTTATGTATAAATTTTAAATATTGCATATTGTTTTGTGAAAAATTATATTTCATTACAAAAATAAATTTTTTTACACTTTTCATAATTTAAAATACACAAACAAAAAATACAGTTTATTATTAGTAATGGAAATTAACCAAATTTATTTTCGAGGCATGGAATCTATGTAGATTTTGTAAGTCAAAAACTGGAGTGACGTGGCTGCAGGTGTCCACCGGCGAGCAGCCATAACCTGATCTGCAGTTCGCAACGGTAAACGACTGGTCAGTGTTTAGTTGTTTACCTTTTCGGCATCAGCAATCCAAACTTCGTCGTCACGTACAACAGCGATTCCCAACGGTCTGCCTCCGGTGTTTATCCATTTTTGCACCGTCGAGTCATTTACCGTGACCCGGCTGATCCACCCATCTGAGCAGCCCGTGTAGATGACTCCGGAGATGGGATCGTAAGCGACATCTTCCGGTCCCAACAAATGGCCCGCACCCAAGGGCTCCGATCCTCGGAGCATACGATTGTTACTTGCTGGCACGGCAATAACGTACCGAGTCAGCAGGTCCGGGGGTAGAGGTGCCGGGTCGAACGAGTCCAGTTGATAAAGAACTATGGAAGCAAAAATGGGGAGCAATACCGCCATAAAAACCGTGAAAGACCATGAGTTTTCTCTTTCGCTAGAAGCCTTGGTTCGTGAAGCTGAGTGCGGGTTCTTCGAATCGGCCATGATTGGGACTGGGGAGTGAGTTCGGCGACTCGGTTACAGAGAGAGAGAGAGAGAGAGAGAGGGAGAAGATATGGCGGATTATTATCAGTTCAAGGAAGCCAGTTGCGGTGAGAAACAGAGTCATTGGCATTGGCTACCGAGCATTATATTATATAATATAATAATAGGATATATGAATTTATTTCTACGAGGAGTATCTGCGACTTTCACTCTATCCACACTACTACGAATAATTATTTATCAAACAAATATCTCCGAATAATTAGCTAGGAAACATGCATCAGCCTGGATGTCATGGACAAGGGCCTAAACTCATTGCCTTTGGATTCTCAAAATTACAAAGGATAGATTAACCATTAGTTTAGAAATATGGATTAAGACTGGCAGCCAGTGGATCTTTAAAATTTGATTAAATATTAATAAAATAATCTGTATTAGAATAGTCAAA